>JACCGJ010014343.1:0-14599 GCA_013407085.1 Atriophallophorus winterbourni
ATTCGCTGCATAAGTTCAAAATCCTTCTTGAGCCATAAATGCACACCGTATTCCATGACTGATCTCAAGTAAGTATTCATGATCCTTGTGAATATCTTGGGCGAAAATTTCCAAAAGAACCGTTTGAGTAGATTTAGGGCACGTGTTGCCTTTGTAAAGGCAGTGTTAGTTTGAAGTGAAGTTTATAAACTGGAGCATATCCAGACACCCAAATCTTTTCTTCACTGCAATTTTCAAGGACATGTGAACCTATGTGATATGTGAACTCACTCGAGTTCCCCAAATCATGATCCTGCATATCTTAAGTTAAACGGCCAGTTTGAATCAAATATTGATGGTCGCATCAGGGGGGAACATGGCTGTAATGAACTGCAGTCTTCTGAAAGTCAATGTTCTGAACACGACATTTGACTCCCCTCAGAATAAGTCGCACGAGGAGACTAATCGGCTTGTGTTCATGGATTCAATGTACCTAACTCGGTTTTCCGAAGATTACATTTATGCGGATGAGAAGAAAATTGTACAGTGCATGTAGAATCGGGAGCCCAAGTCTACGGACAGTAACAGTCCAACAGTAGGAATGAAAGGTAGCTTTGAAGGACATCGGTTTGATTGCTAATCTAATAGTGTACAATTCATCGATTAATGAATTCCATTTTTTCTTAAACTACGTGCTTTCTTTAAAGTTTCCTTTTAAAACAATTTATTCAAGTGAAAGTTATTCATTTCACTATTTCAGAACTTTGTCCTGACACATCAAATGAATCTAAGCAATATCAACAACTGGATTCTGGAAGTTTACGATGACTAAAAGCACATTGCTTCACAATTCCAATTGCATAGTAAATATTCGTTTATGAAATAAACTTATAATCACGAATAGTCCAGTTGAATGCTTATCAGAAGTTAATAATCAGATATATTCACATCGTTATGTAACAAATACGTGTCCAAATTTTGAACGAATATTTTGACAATCGGAGCTGTAGCAATAGTATAGGGTGGCGCATTCCAAAGGAAACAGACACGTACATAATAAAAAATATCGGTAACAAATAACAAAGGAATAGGGAAATTGTAATTTTGCTGAGTGGCTGTGCAAATATCGTGACTCACGAAAAAATGTTTCGATGGATGCTGTGGTGTATGTACTATTTTGTACGTAAGTATCACATTACTCCAAAGACTTCTTTTCTTCTTCTTCTCGTACGCTAGTTACTGGAAACCACTTACAAGTTTGGTTGCAACTCGGTGTATGCTATTAAACAGTAGTATATACTAATTGAGCCAGGATGTCCAAGCTCGTGATGCATGCTTCACGGCTGGCAGTCTGATGGCTTTCATGATTGTAGTATAAAAGGTTTTGCATCCACGTTGTTTTTTGGAGCGCAAATCAGACCGATTTTCAAACTTTAGACTTCAAAAGTTAAGCCACCGTATTACTTGAGAGTGTATCGCACTGAAACACGTACAACGCCGTGCAACAAAAATGCTTTTTGAAGTCAAATCCTTGAACAATGAAGAACGACTGATGAATCTTGACTTGTTCCCGCTCGTGTACCATCGAATCAGATATGATTTGCGATGATAATATGAACCTTCTTGGGGCATTATGATGTCGAAGGTTTTCAGGCTTACAACAAATGCCTTGAATAGATCTCGTTCTACAAATCTATATAAAAGAAGAACTCAGCGGCTTGCTGCAAACTGCACTCTATCCACATGGATAGTGAACATCACGGATGCCGTTTCGAGACAACCCTTCGCCGTTCAACTTTTTGGCCCATGTCAGTCAGATTCGAAAGGGATTGTTTACGTTTCATGATCTGTTTATTGACATGCTACTCTTAATTACTAGCTACATGTTACGACTACTACAACTGCTACTGCATCCCTGGGATACAAGTACGTGTGATGCTCCTTGCTATTACGTCCTGATTTTTCACGACATGTACGTCTCCCGAAAACAGAAGAGCTGTTGGTATATGGAGCATATATCCTGCGTTCGCTCAATACATGATACTATTACTTCTACTACATTCTTCATTTGTAGAGTATTTCTATATGGACTATACCATTCGGAATAAGAATACCTGACGTTCCTGTGAATTACATTCCCCATGCTTCTACTGTTTTTCTGGTTTTCTGAAGTACACAGAAAAAGTCAGAGAATCTGAAGTGATGTTGCGTCTCCACGTGGACAGCAGTCATTGAAATGGCATAACAGATTTCCCCGCTTGAAATTAAACGACGCTTGTACCTCGACACAACTCGTGATAACTTGTTACAAATTTGTATAATATACTTGATCTTCTGAGAGGTTGTGTTCTGAACTTATTCATATATCCTCCGCCACTAGTTCACCTCATCAATACACAGCTCAAAGTAAGTCGTAGTACGTTAAATCACGCGGACGAAAATGAGATCGTTTCGACGATTTACGTAGCACGACACTTGATCCAAATGAGCCAAGTGGTCTTACTATTGGACAGCATATAACAATCCTACGGATATCGATTCACTTGAGAAAAAACCATATCAGTTGGCGAATTCGCTCAGTACAGCATATATCCAGTTCAATTTTGTGTAAGTGTACGCCATGATGAGCAATTGACACTGTTGCACATCTATTTTCTACGACAAAGTGGTCAAAATTAACTCTATTTTAAAAATATAACTATTTCACTATTTGCCTGAAGAAATCACACGTTCGGAATCTGTTGAGGTTTTAGCTTCCAAACTCGATGAGTTTCTGACGAACCATGCGGTATGTGACTGTCCCTATTGATTATTGAGATATTATATATATATATATATATTTTATATATATTCTATATACCTTGTCATCCTGTGGTTATTGTTAAGCTTACTCCTTTGTTACCATAAAATTTTCTGAGTTCTGAATTCTGAGCGTTGCTTAACAATATATTTTGGTGCTCACATCCCCCATCTCTTTGGTTGGTTAACGTTTTTCGCCGCCATGTCCAGTACCGTAATGTGGAGTTCCCGGCCTTGTCTTATCTGTTTACAAAATGTCTACCACCCATGGTTAGTTCAACTACCACGCTTGAGCTGACGAAGCTTTCGCGTCACAAGTGGAACGTTGCGCAAAATATGCTCTAATCTATTGCATACGAACATAATTCCATTAGTATTTCCCTGCAATCGGTCCCAAATGTTATCCAATCGATTAGGAATATAAACCATTTGTTTATCTATCGTGAACTAAACCAATTGAATCAATTTTCATTAAATGTTTAAGATTAAACACTTAAATAAAAACACAATCAACCAGAGTGTTCAAATACAGAACCACAGAGCGATTCCTGTTCAAGCACCGTTGAGCTTGAAAATAACCACTGTAATGTTCTACTAACATCCCCGCACCTATCTGTTAGCCCTATAATACATTTGCTCTAATCTAATTATTCATAGATTGAATGAAAATTCGTATAACCGCCATCCGCAAACTCTCGCGTGTAATTGTACCCTGAGTCTGTAAAGCAATCGATATTATGTGATGTAGTAAATAAACAAAGAACGAAAACTGTAATCAATAAATATTTGACCTTAAGGTGAATCATACTCAACGATAAATCTCATTGATGTAAATTGCTTTTAACTGATGAAAAGGTGCACGTTGAATCCATAACTTGGTGTCAACGTTTAATGTTTACTTCAAGCGGAAGATTCGAATTGTATCCCCGTATTCGAACTTGCCTCCACAAAGGTAGAGATTAAAATGATGTAGCTTTCGGATCTTTTTTGAAAGTTTGTTCGTCCAAAATTTAATCATCGTGATTCTATCGCAATTATCACTCGAAATAATAGCGCATTGTAGCCAAGCGTGGCTAGTTAACATGCAAACAAAATTACTCCATGTATCGATTAAACAAACCTGATCCATAAGTCCTACTCGTGTTGGTTAAATTTGATACATCTTTGCGCAGGTCCATGTAGCACCATTGTTCTATCTTTTTTACTAATTTTTATACAGGGAGCGCTTCTGTGCACCGCGTGTTACATGGTTAAAATTGTGTGAATTCACAATCGTCCATATGTGAGATTTAGTCTGGATTGATGTAATTCGAGAACTCAGAACTCAGAAAGTTTTATGGTAGAATAAGCAGTAAGCTTAACAATAACCATACGATGTGATTTTATACGGAATAAAAAAATTTAAAATATCTCAAAAATCAATAGGGACAGTCACATCTCATGGTTCATCATAAACACATCGAGTTTGGAAGCGAAAACCTCAACAGATTCCGAGCGTGTGATTTCTTCAGGCAAAATGTTCCCAGTAAAACAAAATTCTTACCGAGAAAAAATTACGACGAATCTCCAATCGAGAATGCGGAATGCTTAAAGCCTTTGAATGTGTTCGTGTTCTAGTAAGGCCATTGGGCTTTAGCAAGTGTTTAAGGGGATGGTTTTCAGTATGCAGGATTCGGAATGTCAACATGAGGTCACTACGTATCCGTCGTTGGGTAAAATCGTGTAGATTCAGAGACAGCATCTTTAGTGTAACGCGGAATTAAATTTTAGGCTTGGTCTTAACACTATTTGTTGGAACTGAAATACAATCCAAAATACGAAGAATAGATAAATTAGGTTGTACTTTAAAATTATATTTGAAACGTTAGGTAGTGAGTGAGCACCGCTAACTTATAGAGTTACCTAACGCGGGAATCATTCGCCTGAGTATTTAATCGTGCAACCCATGCTTCGGTTAAGCGTTTAAGAGAACGTTCTCAACTCTAATGAAAGGACGTTTGGATACAAACGGTTACAGTCAGTTTCGGTAATGTATTCAAGGATTCAAGGATTTATGGTTAAAAAAGGTTAATACTCTACAACACCACAGGATGACGGTATGAATGAAAATTTGAAAAGTATAAAAGTATAAAAGGAATAGTGAATATCAAATGTAAGGCTCACGAATGTTATTCTTTTGCATATGTAAGTCCAATTTCGCTTTAAATGCCGCCAGGCAAGGAGAGTCCACCACATGTTGGTGTAGTGAATTTCAAAGAAATATAGCACGTACGGCGAAAAATTGGCGCCGAAAATCAATACGGGAACTTGGAACGTAAAGGGATAAGGTATGTCCGCGTGTCACTTTTCCATCACATACATCAAGCAAGTGTTTTAGTGGATGTCCTTCGGTAGACACAATTCTATATGTCAGAATAATATCGCGTCGTATCCTCCTTTGGGCAAAGTCACAAAGATCCAGACGTCGCAATCTTTCGGTGTACGAGACATTGCGAAGACCCATCATTAACTTTGTGGCTCTGTGATAGATTATATCAGAGAGAGCAATATCTTGTCGCAGCGAAGGATCCCAGACCTCTACCGCATACTCCGTAGGGCGAAGGTAGATGTTCATTATCCTTGATAACGTTACTAGAGACAATATTCCAAATATTCTTCGAAAGATACCTACCAATCTGTTTGCTTGTCGATATAGATTCTGGCAGTGCAGCGTGCTCTTCAGGTTTATACTAATCAATACCCCAAGATCTTTTTCCAACGAGCTCCATGTCAAGTTTTCAGTTCCCAATCGATATGTCCAAGTAACATTCTTCAAGAATCAAGATTTTATGGTGATAAAAAGCTAATGCTTTACACGTACCATTGGATGACAACTATTGCAAAAAGAAAAATTTAATCAAAATCACATTGTTAATATTCTTGCCAAGATGGAGCATCTTACTTTTCTGTATGTTGAATGTCATATCATTCGTTCGCTTATCATGATGCTATTCAACAGTTCATAGATCATGGTTATCCAAAAAGCTTAGTAACAAACCCATTAATAAATGGAAAATACCCTCATGTAAAATCAGGTTTGTGCACTGTATACTAAAAGCACACCAGAAGTAATAATTAGAAATTTAAACCACGCGTTCATACGTGTGACGTATGAGAAGGTAAACTTATCCATTCGGACCTGGTGCATCCCGAGGATAACACTCGTTCATCGAGCGATAACAATAAGATTAAAAGAACCAAATGTAAGGATTGTTCTGATATTTACCCACACAAATCCATAAAAGAATACAAAAATAATTGAAACGTGTCGAACGGCAAACCCGACGTACGGAGGATTATCAATTTCTAATTCGCGATTCAGTTTTGACACAGCGCTGATGAGGAGAATGTAGTAGTGTTGAGACGCGATAGTAATCCGTATGAGGAACGTCTACATACGAAGGTAATCAAAATAGCTAAGACCGGTGGACTTTCAGTCAATTAGGTGGATGTCAAATGATCCTCACAATCCGCGACTCAACACTGACGCGAGCTCAAGTGCACTAACATTCAGTTTTCACTTAACATTCGATTATATGTTTACAAAGATTAAGCTTGACGACGCTAATTACGCCCCTGTACACATGCGAGGGACAGCTTACAAATCGCATGATATACAATTCATTGTCTTCGTTGGGTGCAGGTCTTTCTAAATCCTAGGATGAAGCTTCTCGGCATGATTCAACCCTCATTGTCTTCGCTTTATATTCATAAAGACATACCGTTTCTCGTCTTCAGTAACCATTCTGTTTAAGAAAGGTTGCATGTGGCCGTGCGTTTCTTGATGTCGAGTTAGACTTTGAGCAGTAAGGAAAAGTCGCTAATCCTATTGCTACAAAACGAAAAAAACATAATATAGGTCAGTAAAATTACCGTAATCTCGTAGAGCGTAGCACGGGCTTTTAATGACGTATGATACTTTGTCAAACACAAAGACGTCTTTGTAGAACAATTTTTTCATGTAACGGCGGGAACGTATACAACAGCCCATTATGAAATTGACGTAGACTATATAAACAACACTTTCGAAATTGACTTTAAATGCTTTTTCAACCACTTTTAAATAGCACATTTGCATTCAATACTGTCCACCTACCAAATACTTTATTAATTTAATACAAAGTCTTTGTAGTCTAATAAAATAGTTTTTTCATAGTGAGAAACGCTGGCCAAATCGTTTACAAACAGTAATTCACACATTTACAAATACCGTAACTCGGTTTCTGTCACGATACACGGGATTATTAGTAAAAACTTTCAATTTGAGATGCGCATTTTGGCTCAAAAGCCGAAAAACCAGTGGGCTAGTTTAGTTGTAAGATTTCGAATACCTTCTAATAAAGTTTCACGTTCGTCTTGTTCGCCGGCTACAATTTTTGAGGGGTAAACTAGCAACTGCATAAAAGTACTGGCGACAGTTTTATCGGGAATGTGGTATTTAAAGGGTTAGATTCTAACTGCGTGTCGGGAGACTGAAGATCTTAAAATTACGATTCCGTCTCCACGCTCAGTTAGCAGTTGTATTGATCTAGATTCAGCTACGAATCATTATTAAAGTACCATGCGTATTGAATGGGGTGGAGACAAGTGTGTCAAATAATTTTCCCACCTAACCAGAAGAGAACTGTCTCTTTGATGCATTATAATCTGAAACTGAGTATATTCAAAAGAATATTGATAATTGAGCTACACTAGTTATGTGAAACGAATTAAACTTATTTCAAGAAAACGGTTTCAGCGTTTTAACGTTAGTTGATAAATGATGCGTGAAAGTAACTCTAAACTGTTTTGTTTTTGTGCACTCATCTACCAAAATGTTTAGCTTTTAGAGCAATTTAAATCAATAATGACTTCAATTTTAGATATTTTATTTTTATAGGATTATAGTTGACTCTTTAGTTCTAATCAATTTACATTCAATTTGTCCTGAAATTATCGGAAAACGGAGTTTTATTCTGACAAAACAGCGATGCGTTCAGAGTAATTATGTAAGTTTATAATATGAAAAGAAAGTTTGCGATGAATCGGTTAGAGCAGGTTGTTTGATAACGTTTCGATTCTGAACATAGAAGCTTCTTCAGACCAATGGTGTTGGTAAGAGCAGTGTTCGGGTTTAAATGGCATTTTCTTGACCAATTCTGAGTTGTCTAAGATAGACAGACGAGATCAAGACAATTGATCAACCACCCCCCTAAATGTTGCTTTAATCCCTAAATTGTTTTTTTGTGCAGGTGCGAACAACGTCCAATGATCCACTGCTTACATAATCCATTTGCACATTAGGTGTTATCCACGTTAATCCTTATCCGCTGCATAACCGAACGCCAGATTGTTGAGATATCCGCCCCATCCACCTTGTTCACCGCATTCGCTCCAGCCTTTGTTATTTCAACTGCTTAAGCGTGAAGTCTTTCCCTATAAGATTTCACACCCCGACTTATCTCTTCCACATTGTCAAGATCTACGCTGCGTTCAGTGTCTAGCACGTGGTCACCTAGGACAGAATCCCGAATCAGTGATTGATATTCACCGGGATTGCGGGGTTGCTTTCCTACTTGTTTCCTATGTTTATTTACAATAATGCAGAGTTCTCTAGACGCTTACCCAATGTAAACACTCGCGGAACCCTTGCATTTGATTTTGTAGATGCAGTTGATCGCGCAACCTAAAGGAGTCGTATATCCGAGATGCGTTAATACGGAGAGGAGCATTCCACCTTTCTTAAATGTTACTCTAATATTTCCGTTATTCTATATTCCACTCATTCCTTCGGAGGCGCTTTTGACATACCAAATAACTTTCCTAAGTTTATAATAGTTGCAGAAAAACATATGCACGCGCGCCCACCATAAATGCCATTAAACGCCGTTTCACAAATCTCGTAGCCAAATAACCAGGTTATACCAATTGATGAAGCACACAACTGTATGAAACGGATGAATATTGATAAAATATATCAATAAATGCGCTAGTTTGGGTCATTAGTAAATGACCTTGAGAATATCATTTTTACGGTGCACGCTAAAGAGACCCGGACGCAGAGTACGTCCATGCTGCGGTGCAAATACATGCAAAATCCTGAAAATATCTTATTTTTTATGTGAAAAATTGCTTATATGGTGAATGATTGGACATCTCCTTCTGAAGCATCTAGGAATAATTTTTTTCGTAAGCTTTATGTCTCAAGGTAGAAAATCAAATTCACATGATGTGAAAAAATAAAATCTACCTAATAGGCACGATACAAATAAGTTTTTAAGATCGCGGATTATTCCGCTTTCCAAATAATTTTTATTTCGTATTTTCATTTGAGTTTTACATAACCGAAATTATATATTACCTACCATGTTTCGGTGTACCTTCTTGAAGTGACTGACAAACAACGCATGCGATTCCTTGCTGCGCGTTCTACATCCAGATGCATGATAATATTAGCCTGGCGTCAATCCAAATTGAAGTCGCCCAAACCACCTAGACCACCTTGTGGGTAGTGTATTTGACAAATTAATGCCAAAATATTGGCGCTCTGAAATACATAATGAATCAGTTCGACTGTGGTAACATTAAAAAGCTTTCATTTTCGCTCATCGCAATGAATTTCGAAAAAAACGTTCTTCGTCTGTATAATAACCCTTTATCTAGCGAAACGTTTTGTTATTCTAAATTTTACCACCATTGTTATTATTCGTGGTATTCGAATAGAGTATTTCTTTCGATATCAAACATGGCATGTTATCGATCAACTGAAAATGAAAAATATCTCAGTGAAAATAGTCGAGAAATGTGAATAATTAGAATAATAATGGAAACGTGTCGAAAAATTGATTGAATACCATTTTTTCTGAAAGAGATTCATAGATAACCAAAATATTCATTTGCATGCATTTCCATCTCACACCGTTTAACTTTGAGAAATGCAGGATCATGAATGTGGGGAATCGAGTAGAGTTCACATATCACATAGGTTCGCATGTCCTTGAAAATTGCAGTGAAGAAAAACATTTGGGTGTCTGGATATGCTCCAGTTTAAAAACATCACTTCAAACTAATACTGCCTCTAAAAAAGCAACACGTGTTCTAAATCTACTCAAACGTGTATTTGGGAAATTTTCGCCCAAGATATTCCCAAGGATCATGAATACATACTCGAAACCAGTCATGGAATACGGTGTGCAGTCATGGTCTCCGTGGCTCAAGAGGGATGTGGAACTTATTCAGCGAATCTATCACCGCTCACCAAAACTAATTCTCAGCATCCGAAAGAAACCATATAAAGAAAGGATAGCTCAACTGAATCTGTTCGATTTTCTTTATTGACGAATCAGAGGAGACCTTATATTAGTTTACAAAACATTCCATACCCCGAACCATCCCTTACAGGATTTATTCACGTGAAGGGATACGAGAAATTATCGGACCCATGAATATGTGCTGGTCGTACCCAATTCCCGCCTGAACTGTAGAAGGTATTTTTACTCCGTCCGTGTCTGTTTTAGTTGGGAGAGTTTACCTTCAACCGTTGCTCACACCACTAGCTTGCATGACTTTAAAACGAAATTAGACGAATTTTTATTGCTTATTCGTTTCCAGAACACTTATATACTGTTTAATCTATGTTCTTATATTGTTTATACACTTAAATTTCAATTTTTACCATCCTATGGTTGTTGTTAAGCTTGTTGCTTTTTAGACCATTAAAAACCTTGAATTACCCAATAACCGGTTTCGTGCTGTTTGCACTTATCAGGTAGGGACAGAAAGATCAGGATCCGCATGCATGCATGAATAAGTGATTCATAGATGCTTTAGTACAGCGTTCTGACCTATTTGCGTAACTGTTGCTTTTATACTGGCAAACGTTTTCGATTAAAATACTCCAGACGTTATACATGTGAACAAGTAATTTTATAGAAAGTCATCATACGCGTTTAGCTATTTTTCCATTCATTCTAAATAAGACCTACATATAAACCAATCGATAAAATCTTTATGTGACTGTTCATTGTTTATTGTAAAGTATATCGACCGGAATCGAGAAAGATTTGCACTGCGCAACAACAAAATATTATTATCATTGAAACTGTTGTTTTAGTTAATATACTGGTAGACGATACTATGTCGTGTTTTTCATTTCGATCGGCCCTGACATATAATAGCCTCTCTGAGAAGTTGATCAATCTTACAAAAGTTGAATAGGGGATAGTATATTCCATCGAAATTCATTTCAACGAATATTTCATCCATTATATTGTGGTGCTTACATCCCCAGCATTTAAAAACCATATTCATGCACTTTTCGTTGAAATGGATGCCTAAAATGTGATTAGATTTGCGGCAACATTACCAACTTAGAACTCGAAAATCAGAACTTAGAATGACAGAACAATGGATCGCTGGATATTGAAGAGTGAACGTGTCGTAAAATCTACGCAGCAACTTCAACTTGTATGCTTTTAATAATTCTCGACTACATAAATGAAAGTCCATATGCATATTAAGTTTGCCCTTTGTGCTAAATAACTGATATAACCATTCGGTGCGTATATTGCGCCACTAGATATTAACAAAACGAACAAGCAACCGTTTGTTTTGAATCATTCAATCATACATGCTACTACACCCAACGATCAAGAGTTCAGCAAATACAACAAAAACGTTCTCATTTGATGTGCCGCGGTTTCAATGCAATATTTTATTGACATTTAAGTGACAGCAGATGTCTCTTCAACATTTAGTTTTGATGTACCGCTCTGAGTATGATCAAAGCTGCCACACTAACTGAATCAATCAGCATGTTCAATTGTAACTTTACATACGGCATAAACAACTCAGACGTAAATACATCCGTTTCGCAAATTCATTTGTGCAGAAAACACTATGTAAATAGTACGGCTTATATTGATCAACCACCATTGTTTGTAGCTTTGAGGTTATTTTTGCATGCTAATAATGGCATACCTGAATAATAATGGGGTACAATAAGCAGTTTGTTATGCTTATAGTATATGGTTTACTTAGCGGTGTTATGCAACTAATCACATTTTGGGTTAAAATAATAAATGCAAGTTGGTGTGATAGATTTTAGAGTTGTGTATATCTAAATTACGAAAAGGTAGTAATTCCACCCTACGTCCCGTTTGTATAACATGATCTTTATCCAAACGAATATTTTTCCATCATACCGAGACAATGCATGACATTTTTTCTAACTACAAAACGGTCGATCTTCCTAGTGCCTCAATTTATTTTGTATATATATTTAATTTCCTTATACGAATATCCTGTGGTGTTGTACAGCTACGAGCTTTTTATACCATAAATTCTTGAATCTTGCATCTTGCATCTTCAAACATGATGATTTTTAGTTTAATTCTGTCGGCGCTAGCCATGTTACTAGCTAAGGGGTCGATGTCTTAATGGAGCTCGTAGATTGTAGGAGAAGAATCACGATATTTCATGTTTGGTAAAGATTAATACTTTTTACTGCGCACGCTAAATTGGTTTTGTGCTTACAGCAGAATGATGAGAACTGCTAAGCCAATCAACAATCTGGATGATAGACAAAGACTTCATGGTAGATCATTTAGGAATTGTTCGGCCTAACGGCTCTCCTGATACCGTCATACATATGGTGAATTTTTTCCGCCTTGTAAAATCTTCAGACATTGATTGATTTCAGTCTATAACTGGCTTGTAAATGGCCCGAATAGTCTGCTGAAGCATACATTTGGTCGCTCTAAAAACTAGTAAGCTTTTCCTGTTTGTGTTCATACAAACTTTAGAAATGTTAACCATCTCCCTTCCAGGACTGCGGTCATCACCAAAGCATTGTATTTGTAGCTTCTTTAGGCGTAATGTAAAGTAACTGCAATTCAACAATCGTGATTTGAAAGATATTCCCGTTTTTGCATTTAGAATCTGTTGAATATTCTTAGTTAGGATAAAGTCTAATGGGTTGATCGAATAGCACAGCAGTTAGTGGTTCGCACATACTGTACAGGTGCGATGAGTATGAGCATTGAGTGTTGAGTACGTCAAAGATTCTGACGACAACATTATCGGAAGTATAAGAAGATGGGCAATGTTAGCCGCAATCGACCGATATGCAATTCGTCAATGTCGGTCAAACGAGCCCTTCGTGGCGAGGGCTTGAAGTTTACCGGTTGATACGAAGTCGAATGTAAAATCGGATCAATTCAATTCAATTCAATTTTAATGGTCTAAAAAGCATATAGCTTTACAAAAACCACAGAAAAATATGGAAATTTACAAATAACATATGTCAGTAAAAACGGGATTTGTTTGCTTACTGAACAGTTCGGGAATCAGGTAAAAATCCAAATGATAGAAACTGTTTTCACTCAGTGGAATGGCACATGTATATCCATGGGGTCGAGATGATTTGATGTGTGAGTTCAAAGTTATTAGGTTGTGGAATACATAGTCTCAATGTTCGGATGGGTCGACAGGAATTTGTCTAAGCTGGATTTGAATATGTCGAAGTTGGGTGCATGTGCAACATTCGAGTGTAGGGAGTTCCAAGTGAAACATACACGTACAGAATAAAAATATCTTCGACAGTTCAGTCGCGAGTCGGTAATTAGTACTGTGTACTCATGACTCCGGCTGGTTCTTGGTGGTTGTCGTATGAATAGTGTATTAAGGGGATGGCTGGGGGTATGCAATATGTTAAACATTAGGATCAGATCACCTCTAAGACGTCGGTAAGGAGAGTCGAAGAGGTTGAGGTTTGCAATACGATCGAAGTGACAGCCGGGGCAGCCAAGTTTGAAGATTATCGGTGGGGTTGTTTGATAAGCCTATAGAAAATAGGCGTGTTTAGTTATTTATCTAATGCGTAATAGACGCCTTTGAAAAATCGGTTTTCTCTTATTTCATGGGATCAGTGGATGAATACGATTAGCTTTGAAGAGATTGAACCGAGAACCGTGCGTGCAATGCAGTGTATAACGTGGGTAATTGTGGACGGATGAATTAAATGCTGCGATAAGTAGCTAGCTGCTCGCCAGCTGTCGTTTCCTGTCTACATACCCCACCCGCTATAAAAGGATTGACTTTAATCCTTGGCTTACCAGTCGGTTTTGTGTGGTGAAATATTGTCTGGTGGCGCTTCAATTATGCACACACACCAGCCAATCACTGACCACTATCGGCGTTGTGTCATGACCTCCGCTCTTTACTTTAAATTGCCTAAAATAGAGATGTGGCCGAAAAAACGCATATTGGGGTTTCGTTTAAAATATAGTTTTGTAACCACAAATAATGAAATAATTGTGTCACGTTATTTTGCGCGTTATTCTTGATTAACTCAAATACTTGCAATTTAATAACCGAAAACTACAACACAGTTTTACTGTTTTAAGCTTTTGAAGCACATTATGAGAATATTATATTATGTGTTTTTTCAACATGATATGGTCAATTGTGACGAATACTGCAACGAAGTTGAATATTCCATATAAATCCGTACCCATCGGTATGTGGTCTTACTACTTATTACTTATTCACTAAAAATGCGAAATCCATGCAATCGCTTTCATCGAAGCATTTTCGTTCCTGCAATCACGTCAGGTAGAGAGATTACAATCAAAATCCGCGTGAATTGAAATTGTTGTTGTTGGCCTCCTTCGGTCGACTTCAACCATGGATGTACATCACAATAGCATGAATTTCATGTTTCACAGCATTTCAAATGACTAAACAGTCCGATTCGGGAGGAACAATCTCTCTCGCAGCGCTTGCAACGATAGTCAGAACTCTG
>JACCGJ010014344.1:0-20612 GCA_013407085.1 Atriophallophorus winterbourni
TCAAGCATTTTGAAAAGACCCTCCCTGCTGGCGTAGTCGAATGCCTTCGTTAAATCAATAAAAACAGCGTATAATGGCATACGCTGTTCCCGACACTTTTCTTGAAGTTGTCTCAGCGAGAAGATCATGTCAACGTTTGATCTTCCCTTGCGGAAGCCACATTGAGATTCGGAGTGAAATCTATCAGCTAAAACTTGCAGCCGGATCTGTAAGACTTTAGCAAACAATTTGCCTACAACATTCAGAAGGGAGATTCCTCTGTAATCGTTGCAGTCGTCTCTTTCTCCTTTATTCTTGAATAGCGTGATGATCTTTGTGTCTCGCATCTCTTGTGGGACACACTCCTCTTGCCAGCACTGAAGAAGCAAATGGCGACGCGGCTGTAATAATGCTGCTCTACCGCATTTGATGAGCTCAGGTGGAATTCCGTCGTCACCAGGGGCCTTCCCATTCGCTAAGCGGTCGATTGTTCTATATTGATCTCATCAAGAGTAGGGGGAGTATCTAGATATTCAATAGTCGGCATCCGCTCGACATTTTCAAATACATGTGGTAAAACCGTACTGTCCCTAGAGTAGACATGAGTTATAGTTTACAACAAAATCACACTTTCAGAATCACCTAATAACCTTCCTACTAATTCTCACAGACCACCGTTCTGAGTGGATCCGATAATGTTTACATCTTACAGGTTATTTTTGATGACAAATTTATTCACTTCAGTATAAAGAATGTTTTCATAGTCTTCAAATTGAGGCTTTGTTGATGCTGTCTCTAAGCCACATTCCGTACCTTAAACTACATGCGAATTAAGGTTATCTGTTTGAATACAATTATTTTTTCGAAATTTATAGGAAAAATTTCGGGCACATTTTAAATGAACACCGATGATATTTAACCCTTCTCAGAACTCATTCTGATTCTCAATTCGCGGCTAATTGCCAATGTTCTCAGCGCAGTATTCGAATGAATAAATTTGGCAATTCAGAAACAATGCCATACTACATAGGATATATGTTACTCTCTCTAGAGTGGTTAGGTTGTGGTAGTGGAGATTGTGGCTGTAGTTTATTGGTCTAGACTCTAGACTCTAGAGTCTAGACGTACTGGCAATAGGTGTGTTTTGCGCATCAAATTATTAAATCGATAAGTAATTGTGTAAAATTCAGCTTGAATCATAGCACGTATGCCTTATACAGCTAATTCACAATGCGTTTTCTCACTCTCCTCAGCAGATAGTTGATTTATATATGTATGGAAGGATTTTCGATATTTTTGGCCAAGATTCAAGATTCAAGAATTTATGGTTACAAAAAGCACATAGCTTCACAATTACCATATCATAGTAAATGTGCGTTCAATAACAGGTGTAAAAAAACAATTATACGATGTCACTGGAGTCAAGTAATATGCTTACCCTGAGTCAATACACAGGCATCGTCAATTCGTTGTGTAACAAATAAGTGTCCAAAGTTCGAGTGAATGTTTGGATACAGGGAGAGGTGATAATTGCTTCGGGAAGGGCATTCCACAGGAAACAGACACGTACCGAATAGAAATATCGGCGACAATTAGTACGGGAATGGGGAATTTGTAGTGCCGCTGAGTGGCTACGTGTAATTCCTGATTCACGGTATTTGAACAAATGTTTGAGTGGATGATCTGGAGTATGCAATATTTTGTAAGTAAGGATAACGTCACTTCGAAGTCTACGTTGAAGGGGAGTGGGGAGCTTTAGCTTTTTCAACCTTTCCTCGTATGTAAGGTCTCGAAAACCACGCACGAGTTTAGTTGCACGATGATATATCCTGTCAAGCAAGAATATATCCTTTTTCATCCACGGAGTCCATGCTTGCGATGCATGTTCCATTGTGGGAATTAAGTAGGTCTTCATGATGCTTGGCAACGTTACAGGCGTAAAGGTTCTGAAGATCCGTCGAAGCATACCTAGAAGCTTTGAAGCACGCTTGTAAATGACCTCACAATGCACGCTGTTCTTTAGGCTGCCACATATCCAGACTCCAAGATCCTTCTCCGATTCGGTCCAGCTCAAAATCGTTTGCCCAAAGTGATAATCGTACTGAAAGGGCTTACCGATTTGCAGTAACTTGCATTTTTGAAAATTGAACGGCAGTTTATTTCTAACTGACCATTCGTGTAGTGCATCTAAATCACTTTGCAGTTTTACGCAGTCTGCAGTTGATTTTATTCGCATCCAAAGTTTAACATCATCCGCAAAAAGAACTACCTTGCATGAGAGCGTCTCAGGTAAATCATTGATGTAAACTAGGAAAAGCACTGGACCGAGAACGGAACCTTGCGGTACACCACTGGAGGTATTAATGGCTCGTGATTGTACCCCGTTAACTCGAACGGTTGCCTTGCGCCCATTGAGGTAGCTTTCGAACCATACGAGTAGCTGCCCGTCAATACCAATCTGTTTCAGCTTTTGTAGCAACAGGAAGTGATCAACTCTGTCGAAAGCTTTCGACATATCCAGATAGCACGCGTGCACACTGTCTCCTGCGTCAACCGTTTGGGTCCAATCGTTTAATACCGTCAGCAAGTTTGTCAAGCATGAGCGAGCTTTACGAAACCCATGCTGGGCGACAGATAGTATATTTTGTGATTCCAAGTGATGAACTATATTTTCCGTCACTATGCGCTCCATCACTTTGGATATCACGGGGAGTAGGGTGACAGGACGGTAGTTCGCGGGATCTGAACGGATACCACCCTTATAAATCGGTGAAATTACCCCTGTCTTCCACTCTGTTGGAACCACTCCTTCGGTTAGGGAATGTTGGAACAATTGGCATAGTGGTTCACACAGCTGCTGGTCACAGGATTTTAGTAGTGCTGGTGTTATTCCATCGGCTCCAGGAGATTTCTTAGGGTTCAGTCGACACAAGTGTCTTCGTATAATCGCTGAATTAATCTCAATATCATTCAGTTGTTGAGATACAATCGATGTCAGTAAATTCTTATTCGCCCTAACCGTTATCGGGCTAAACACATTTTCATAAAATTGAGCGAGAGTATCAGCCGTTTCCTTTGCTGTGACTGTTAATCCATTCTCAGAAATAACAGGAAACACCCCTGGTTTCACACTGGACCGAGCATTGACAATCCGATAGAGAAGTTTAGGGTTTTCTTCCATTTTCAAAGACAGAGAGCGATGGTAATATTGCTTGTCCTCTTTGACGAGAGCATTCACTTTGTTACGAATTTTAGAAAATTGCTGCCAAGAGGCATCAGTTCTGGTCTTTCGGTGTTCAGTCCAAGCAAAGTTTCGTTTCCCGAGCCATTTTTTTGTGCGACTGCGAAGCTTAAATCGGAAGTCACTTGCCCGTCGTTCATCAACAAATCGCGAATTATGATCTATGTTTGACTGAAGTATTTTCGTGAGCTCACTGCATTGTGTTTCGGTGTTGTGCTGATCAAGTTCTTGCCAATTTACTAGCCCAAGCGATCCACGTAGACCCGCGTAGTCGATCTTTCTGAATTGTTTGGAGGACGCACAAACTCGTCTAGCACTGCAAACAAACTCAAAGGCTAGCACCAGATGATCACTCCGACCGAGGGGCGCAATGTAGTCAACACCCTCAACTGCTGTTTTCTCTGAAGTAAAGATTAGATCCAAAATTGATGGCAACTCTGATCCTCTTCTATGAGTAAAGTCAAACACATGATTATGCAGTGGAATCATGTCGATCACCTCACGAAATTTGTGATCAAATGTGTGTAGAGGGTGATCGGATCTGGCAAAGAGATGAGGAAGATTGAAGTCCCCGATGAGTAGTAATTGCGAGCTACGCTTCTCTCCGGCGTAATTTAGCGCTTGTAATAACCTGTCATTCTGAGTATCATTCGAGGCTGGAGGGCGATATATGATTCCAAGAATGCAATCGTCCTGTGACACATTCGTGAGACTGCACCAGAGGGTATCTTCGAAATCAAGGTTTGGATCGTGAATTTTCATGCACTGAAGCCGTTCGTGACAGTATAAAGCCACACCACCACCTTTTCTTGGGCGATCGTTCCGTATTAGCATCATGTTGGGGATTGAGAGTTCACTTTCAGTCATACAGGATTGAAACCAGGTTTCAGTAACAGCAACGAGGTCTGGCGTGTATCGTTTGCACAGCTCGGTCAGTTCAGTCAATTTGTTGAACAAACTTTGAGCATTGGTATAGATGCATTTAAGTGAGTTTTTAGAATGTAACACCGAGTCAGTATTTGTATTTATTGGTCCGACGATGTCGACGTCGGACCGAGATCGTTTTTTGAAGCAATTTGAAGTAATTTCGCGGGCGAATTTGCACCAGTCTCGGATAATTGCGTAATTAAAGGCTCCAGGTGGACCTCAACAGCGGCTTTTGAGTTGCACAGTCTAACGTTTTCAGGTAACCTGTTTCTGTTCACTTTTAGCTTGCTTCGAACATCATCCGCCATGCTACTTGAAAGAAACGTAACCTTAAGTGGATTTGCCCCTTTCCCGTGATAGTTCGGCGAACGAGGTATTCTGTATGTGTCGACAACTACAGAATTTTGGGAACCGATATTTTCGGCTATAAATGACCATTGTTTACGGTCGTGCTCTTTGTTTTCGAAGCCCGTTGTGGCGCCCGAATTTTCTGGAACGTCAAGCAAAATAACACTCCTTGGTGCTGTTTGATCCCGCCTATTCGGTGCTTTTGACCTTTCCCACTAAGGTACGTCAGCATATATGCGGTTGGGAACGTCACTTTGCGTTCGGAGCAAATACAAATTTAGTAGGACATTTTCCATGTCCTTTTCGTCGGCGAAAGTGATTTTTAAAAGACGTGGTTTATCTTGATTCGGGGATTGCGTATGACGAGTTGTTCGACTTACCGACACGGAGTGAATACTATCTAGGCCGATTCGATTACAAACGACGAACCAGTTTTCACGGTCATGATTTTGCCTTTCTTGAAAGAGCGTCACCTCTGACTCAGGAATATTGATGCATATTACACTTAAATTTTTTATGCGCTTTATCGAATTTTTCTGCTCCCTGTGATATGGAACAGTTTTGCTTTGAACTTCCTCTTTTGTTTGAGGTTTAGGGCTCAATTCTAACGCCAAACACTTATCACCTTTAGTCACCATCTGGGCAAATGTTAGCTTGCTGGAATGAGACGCGTTCACTTGGAGCTCTTTGGACGTAACCCCTGAGTCTGGAATCGATGGTACATTATTGACTTTTTTCAACAGTTCCGTCGATTGATGAAGTTCAGATTGCTTTTTGTTATCTTGAGCATCATCTGCTTCGGGTTGAATCGCTGGGGCAATTTTATCCATCAAGAGTGTTTTAAGCCTTTCCTCAATTATTCGATAATTATTTTCTAAAATTTCTAACCGAGGCTCAAGCCTTGCCTCATAGGCAGCGTTGTGTGGATTGTCGCTAGACTGTTTGCTTCGACATGAAGTGCATATGTAACAGACACTGGGGAAATCCACGTTGTTGATAATCGATGCCACTTCCTCTGTTAGGGCTTTATCACAATTGACATGTATTTTACTCAGGCAGCCGAAACATTTAACGACATGAGATCTAGCGCTTACCCCTTTGTTGCAAATTTTGCACACATCACGTGCAGGCCTTCTTTGTTTGGGTTTTCGGGGTCAACCTGCGTGTCATTGTTTCAATCCGGTGAGGGGTGACTCAGTGCAGTTATTGATCGATCGATAACTAGCGGTGGAGTGAATGCGTTGGATCGGAGTTAAGTGATCCAAACGATGAAAAGTGAACGAGGTAGGATAAAACTGTTGCGATTTCACGATTTTCGATATCACAGATTTCAAACGAATATCGGTCGAGTCGAAGTGATTTGCTCTTCTCGATGGTATTTAACAGAAACAATATTCCAAAGTACCGGGTCTGTTGCATGCGTGGTTATAATTGGAAAATTTGGATTTTCAAGGATTCAACTTGCGCGAACTTGAAACTGGTATAATCCAAACGAGTGAATTGAGACGAGTTCAATGATATCTGAACCGTTCAGTTCAGAAGAGCGAGTGAGGAAATAGATCCAACAGTATGAGAGCACAGATTTATGCGACCGCTTAATCAACGCTTAATCTACGAGTATTTGCACTGAAATTACTTAGGGTTTCACAATAACATCAGTTCAACTCGGTATGAATTCCGAATGATTATTGTTCCCTTATTATTATTATAAATAAACCACAGGTCTATAAATATCATGCTGTTTTGTGTTGTACCTGTGTAAGCGAAAGTATGTTCTGCTTAGACAAATTTTCAAAGGATTTTTTTTCAATAAATTTATTGGCTTCAATCAAAATTACATTGCAAAATAATGTTAATGAGATATGATAAACGCTTGAGCGAATCATTAGCAGTCTGTGAGATTGTTACCACATTAATGGAAACTGGAAATTCCCAAGTCCAATATTCTCAAGTTGTTTACCGTCACAAAAAGGGTTTGGATCACTTTCCAGAATTTACTGGTGATATAAATGCCAAACGATGAATTTATCATGAAAATCTTTCATTTTCATGAATATATTTCAATAGTCCCCGACCAAAATAAATTGTAAAGAAAAATAACAAAAAATGGAAACAATTATCAAAAATTCACTTTCTGACTGTGTGCACGTTATTTCATAACTGGGCTTTTAAATTCTAGTGAAGAAAATTTTTTTTACTGAGTTTCCAGTCTCAACTAAAGGAGCTTGAGTACAAAAGAACGTAGTAAATGACGCGCGACAGCATAACATGAATTCAGCAATAGTGGACACTCAATCGAAGCATAAAGCTCGTCGGATAAGATCTAGGAGTATGGATTAGTGGAAACATTAAGAGGACGGTTCACTGCCAGAATATATATACAGTTCAACACCTTGTTAGTTATCATTCGAAAAATACTTGGAAGATTCGTAACGTTAACAAGGATAATGAACGTTTACCTTCGCCTCATGATGGAGTATACGGTAGAGGTCTGGGCTCCTTGGCTGCGAAAAGATATTGAGCTCTTTGATAAAATCTATCACACAGCAACAAAGTTATTAATAGATCTTTACAATGTTCCATACACCGAAAGATTGCGACGTTGTGGGTCTATGTGACTTTACCAAAAGCAGGATACGACGCAAAATTATTCTGACTTATATAATTGTGTCTACCGAAAGACATCCACTAAAACATCTGCTTGATGTGTGTGATGAGAACGTGACACGCGTCCCAAGTTTCCGTACTGATTGTCGGTGCCATTTTAACGCCGTACGTGCTATATTTTTTTGGAATTCTGTAGCCCAACATGAGTTGGACTCTGTCTTTCAAGATTCAAGATTCAAGAATTTATGGTATAAAAAAGCTCGTAGCTGTACAACACCACAGGATATTCGTATAAGGACAATAAATATATATACAAAATAAATTGAGTCATTAGGAAGATCGACAGTTTTGTAGTTGCAAAAAATGTCATGTATTGTGGTGGTATGATGGGTAAAAAAATATTCCTTTGGAAAAAATTCATGTTATATAAACGGGATGTAGGGTGGAATTACTGCGCATAAATATATCCAATTTGTTCCTGAAAATCCTTTCTGACGATGTTTGAAGTAAAATTGGACTTACACATGCAAAAGAACATCATTCGTGACCCTTACATTTGATATTCCATATTCTTTTGATACTATTATATTTTTCAAATTTTGATTCGCATCGTAATCTTGTGGGGTTTCTTTCAAGATTCAAGATTCAAGATTTATGGTTAAAAAAGCAATTATATATATATATATATATATCCACATGGGGAAGTATGTTTTTTATGTTTGATAATAATCCAACAATATTTTGATATTTTTTTACCATCCGACCCGATGTACATTTTTGTGGGTCTTGTAAAGCATAGCTTTTCACCTGCATATAATCTATGAATAAATCTATGATTAAATAAATCTATGAATAAATTTCGGACAATGTGGTTAATTTGTTGATAAGGGAGAGTTTGTAATTAATCGGTGATAGCAATTTATTGGTAAAGTTTCGCTTCTGACTCGAAGCTTCGTGAGACCGAGGGTGTCAGTACGAACAGAGATCAAGCTTAAATTTTATTCGCATGACCAATCCTAAGCTGGTTAGGAACTGCACAGTCCATGGTGGGAGCCGCGCTCGTTGAGATAGACAAGCGCGATCAATATCAACTGAGGCACCACCACTCTTACGTGCCGTATAATCCTTTAATCCAACATCGAAGATTTGCGGTTAGAAGATAAAGAAGGACAAAAATTTATTGCTCAAATTTTCGAAATTTCAGCTTCAGAATAGTGTTAAAAACGAATACCGTACAAGTTACACATAAGAGAATAATATTCGAAGAAAACCTGCAAATGATATCAACGAGGTATATTGGACCGTAATTGTTCAATGAGCTGTTCCCTTCAGCAAATGTATCGTGAAGCAAATGTTATAAATGACCTCCGATATGATGAGGCTCTCGACGGTAGTATGATGTGTTTTATAATGATGAGAAATTGATATTCAACGTTATACTTGTGAAGCTTTTATCAAACATGTTTTGCTGTATGCCACACATCGAGGAGCTTAACTAGCGGAGCTCCGGATAAGCTTAAAATCGCTAAAACCGAATTCCAGCATATGTTGCAACTGGAAAATATCCGCCCTTCCAGCAGCACGTGAGCAAGTCCACTACACATGGTCCCTAAGAAGACAGCCAACGACTGGAGACCATGCGGAGATTATAGAGCTCTGAACAAGCTCACGAAGCCTGATAGGTATCCAATCCCGCATTTGCACGATTTCTCCATGTCCCTGCACAATAAGCGAGTGTTCAGCAAGATAGATCTTATTCGTGCGTATCACCAAATCCCGGTTCATCCAGCGGACGTTCCAAATACTGCAGTGACCACACCATTCGGTCTCTTTGAGTTTTTACGCATGCCATTTGGTCTGCGCAACGCCGCGCAAACGTTTCAACGTTTCATGAACCAGGTCACGCACGGACTTGATTTCGTCTTCGTTTACATCGACGACATCCTGGTTGCTAGTCGTTCCCACGAGAAACACCTACAACACCTCAAACAACTGTTCGAGCGCTTACGTCATTACAAAGTGGTCATCAATCCCTCCAAGACGCAACTCGGACAAGATTCCATCGATTTTCTCAGCCATCACGTCAACTCTGAAGGTATCAAACCACTCAGCGATAAAGTTGACGCGATTACAAGCTTTTCATTGCCAGACTCTCTCACCAAGCTGCGTAGGTTTGTTGGCATGGTCAACTAATACCGCCGCTTCATCCCGAAGTGTTTAGAGCTTTGCCAACACCCGACGGACCTACTGAAGCTTCATAAAAAGCAATTCTAAAGTCAGGTAGACAAGCTTTCGAGAAAATCCAGCAGGAATTGAGCAAAATGGTATTGCTAGCACACGTCGATCCGCAAAGCACACTCGTACTATCAACAGATGCATCCTCTGTCGCTGTCGGTGGCGTGCCACAACAGAGTAAGAACGGCAACTTAGTACCACTTGCGTTCTTCTCAAAGAAGCTACAATCCACAGAGAAAAAGTATAGTACGTTTGGTCGCGAACTCCTGGCGGTGTATCTGAGTATCAGGCACTTCCGTCACTTATTAGGAGGACGCGAATTTGAGATACTCACAGATCACAAGCCATTGACCTACGCGCTATCCCCTGCCTCTGATAAGTACAATCCACGTGAAATACGACAGTTGGACTACATCTCGCAATTCACATCGAAAATTAATTATCTTCCTGGATTTAAGAAAGAAGTTGCCGACGCCTTGTCCAGATCTTCCATTGACACTATTAATCTCAGCCCCACGGTTGATCTAAAAGAACTGGCTAAGCTTCAGAGCAAACAGAAAAACGTCCTTCAGCAGTTGTCTAACACTAATTTGAAGATCAAACAACTCCCCATAGACGGAACACTCGAGACCATAATCTGTGACACAACGACAGGTACACCACGACCAGTCGTTCCTGAAACGTATAGTAGGGTCATATTCGATTCTATTCACAATATGTCGCACCCCGGTGTCCGCGTCACGCAACGTTTAATCGCAGAGCGCTCCGTATGGCCTGGAATGAATTAGAAAGTGCGGGAGATGGCCAAAGCCTGTCTTCAGTGTCAAAAAGCTAAAGTTCAACGCCACATACGAAGCCCAATCGGAACATATGACGATGACTGCACGCGTTTCAGCCATGTTCATATCGACATCGTCGGACCGTTGCCAATCTCAAAAGGCCAGCGATATCTCCTGACGTGTGTAGATCGATACACGCGTTGGCCGGTAGCTGTACCCATTCAGGACATCAATTCAGAAACGATAGCGAGAACCTTTGTCACACACTGGATTGCTAATTACGGCGAACCAGAAATCGTTACGACAGACCGCAGTGCACAATTCGAATCAAAAATATTTCAGGACCTCACAAGGCTGCTCGGAACGAAACGAATTCGAACAACAGCTTACCACCAAGCAGCAAATGGGATGGTTGAACGGATGCACCAAAAGTTATAAGCATCCCTAATGGCTCAACCAGACCGAAGCAACTGGACCGAACACCTACCGCTGGTTCTACTGAGCATGCGGACCTCGTTTAAACAGGACTTGGGATGCTCATCTGCAGAGTTAGTTCACGGTACTACTCTTAAGCTCCCAGCAGACATTGTACATGGATCGCAATGTAAGCAATACATCGATCCCATCTATTTTGTTCAGCGTTTACATGCAGCCATGCAGTCTATACAACCTAAACCAACGCGACAACAGAGCAACACAACATACATCCCGGTAGAGTTATCTACCTGCTCCAATGTGTTGGTCAGGGTAGACTCAGTACGTAAACCACTAGAACCTCCATACGACGGTCCTTTCGAAGTCCTCAAACGTCACTCGAAGCATTTCGTCGTCGACATCAAGGGTAAAAAGGGAACGATATCCATTGATAGATTAAAACCTGCTTTTACCGAAAAAGACCTAGGTGGAGACGGGTTAAGCAATACACCAAAAGTTAAACAAGTCATAGAGAAAAATAAGACCGAAGGTGAATGTATAACTAGATCCGGTCGACATGTTCATTTCCCGGATAGATTATCAAACGTTCTAAAATAAAAGAACAACAACTGGCCCACTTCTGTTTTTCCTTCACAGGGTATTGTGAGGACGAACTCACCGTGGAATGAAAAGACCGAACTTCCAGTGAAGAATAACCTCGAGGAACATCAAAGTGACAGTCAGCCTTGGCCTATTTCCACTCTTCCGCTCCTAAACTTTGGATAGCGAGTTTGCCGATCGTGCTTATAACGGGTGCCATCTATTTTTGGCCTCCGAATCGCCTTTTTTTAATCCCGACGATCGGCATTCAGTGTTCTCAGCACTGAAAGCGAGCTGTGTAGCAGACTATTGTCTCTACACATTCACCATCGTACACGTCCACCTATTCAACCTTTGGCTAACACACAATTCAAAGGTCAACCAACGTCACGTGTACAATAATCGATCTTCGCGCCCGGTCAGCCATATCGACCACCTTTCAAATACACATTAAAATGGTGCGAAGCAACGGGCAATCGGACCAGATATAATAACAGGCAGCGAACAACGACACTGCCTCTGTACTCCGATCCATTCTTTTTGTTTTCGTTTGAACCCATGTACAGAACAACACCTTCGTTCTGCGAAGATAAGATTCGGTATATTAGTATTGTTCTCTGAGCCAAGTCGTGGGGGTTCGAAAGCAAAGCCGACGCTAGGAGCCGCTATCAGCAAGAACCGCTAGGGCCGTAACCAAACCTGTATCAATTGATACATCATTACTTACTCGAATCGTTATCAAGAATCGGGTGTTCGCCTTGTGTGTTGCCTGTTGCATGTCGATCTCCCAATGGTGAACATATGTGTGTTGTGCAAGAAAAGTGTTTTTCACAAGGGAACTCAAACAGCTCAGCATGTATGTACGCATTTATTGTGAAAGGATGAGACAACACACATACCTGTAACAAAATACTGTAACTCGTTTGCAGGTAAATTTCAACCGAGCATTTCCATTCTTAACCCGGATTGTGTCTCATTTTGGAATAATGAATGACCGAATTTTGCGATCACCCTCAGACAGATGCACTATGACTATGGAAAGGGTTGCGACTCTAACCATAATATGTTCAATGTAGTCAAATATTCACTCTAATGTATCACGTTTGCGGTTTGCTTATATCAATTTTTATTCAGCATGAAAAATTTCAACTTTTTATTTGTCATTGCGCTCACTTCGGAACCTCCCCAAGTTGACCTCAAGGGTTTGCAAAAAGCTTAGCCTCGAGCGTTTGGCTAGGAATCAATTTGTGAATCTGTATTTGAACATCGTGGTTCTTTGTGAGAACCCTATATAGCAGTGACATACAAATATAACTTTGTTTACCGCTTTCCCACTGTTTCAAGGCTCACTGAACCTGATCTTACGGTCTCCACCTGATGACGGCAAACAGCCAGAAACCGGTAGTGGTGTGTAAGAGATGGGGATGTGAGCAGCACAATACATTGGTCTATTATGAGCGCCTCCAGCGCTTGGCCAGAAATCACTTTGTAATTCTGTATTTGAACATCGCGGTTATTTGTAAGAACCCTATATAACAGTGGTGTACAAGTTAAACTCCGTATACCGCTTTTCCACTGTCTCAAGGCTCACTGAACCTCATCTTACTGTCTCCACCTGATGAAGGCAAACAACAAGAAACCGGTAGTGCTGTGTAAGGGATGGGGATGTGAGCACGACAATACATTGGTATTATCGATATCGTTCGAATATTGTTGCTAAAGGTTAAGTTAAGGCATCAGATATAATGATGAGATATCCGAACTGCCTATCGGGAGTGATGTAACTTGATAACGGAGCTCCTTCTTCATATTTAAATGCAAGGAGTTTGATGGGATGAAATGGACCTCCAGAAGACATTATTAGCTATCGAATAATAAATTGCCCGTAACTGACAACACCAAAATATCAATCAAATGAAGATTCAAATTACGATGCAGCAGTACCAGTGCAAAATTTCTCGCATATGACGGGGCTTTTAAACGGTAGGGTAAAGAAGAGTCGATCATGTAGACAAGTGAAATCCTTGTGGATTGATTTATCACCCCATCCTGGTTGAAATTTTAAACTTAGTTGACAGAAGCAGAATCTTTCTGCAAAGTGTTCGTCTCGAGCATCATCCGGATTGTTTCAATTATTCCGAATGCTTCTTGGTTGCCAAAATGCCACGCAGACCTTTCGAAGTTTTATGTACCAGGGTTGTCATTTGTTTATGTGTATATCGATTACGTTTTAGTCGCAAGCACGACACAAACCGAGCACGTCATTCATTATCGTACAGTCCTCGAACGCTTGTCAATATATGTTATTACAGTGAACCCCAACAATTTCATTTTTGGTGTGCCATCTCTTGGAAAATTTGGCTTTAACATTGACTTACAAGGCTTACAAGGGCTTTACCTTCTGTCGTCTGTCAAGAAAAACAAGACTCATCCGGTATTTATTCAATAAAAGAATAGTTATAAGCAATACGTAACTATCCGTGCCAAAGCTCAATCCATCACCTGCGTCGATTTCTCGACATCGTAAATTACTACAGATGCCTTTGCCTAATTGTGCCAGGTTATCCCAAACGCTTCCAGATTCACTTAGCTAACAATAGCGAAATTTTCTAATGAACGCAGAAGATAACGAAGGTGTTGTGACATTTAAAACTGCCCTCAGCTAAAAGCAACCATTCTGACTCATATTTCGACTAAGGCCGCATGTGTGATTCACGGGAATTCAGAGCGTTGGTGCGAGACATTGCCATTAATGCTTCTTATTATTCATACAACCATGAAAGAAAATTAAGTTTGTTCTACTGCTTAATTGGTGTACAGGAGAACACTCAGCCTATATGGTGAATACCTGACATCTTCTGATTCATCATTAGATCTTTCGGCTCCTCAGTATGTCAGTCGCTTTCGCAGCGTCATGAAATCATTACGAACAATCCCAACTCGCCAACACACTCAACTATTTTCACATATAGCTGGCTTGTATGCCTCCAAATTTGTGTTCGTGCGTGCCGATAAAGTACGTTGTCCACTTCAGTCACAATACACTGGTCCGTACAAAGTCCTTAGTACTTCGTTATTGACCGCAATGGATCACAAGAAACGTCTAGTATCGACAGTTTAAAAGTTCATTACGTAGAACCTACATCAGAATCGAACAAAATTCTTAGAATAAGTTACTCCCAAAAAGTCAAACGAAAATGAACACTATTCTCCATCTGCTTCACCTGAAACCAACGTATCCACGATTCACCAGTTACACCAGCATTACCTTCATGTCATAAACTACCCAAACCAAACAGACGAACACGTTTTGTCGTAAGGTTCACTTTCCTTCAAAGTTTAATGACTTTATAACATAATGCTTTCTTCAAGCGTCTTGCTCTTGTTCCCGACGCTCTAGTATGTGGTACTATGGTGTTTTTTGTACAAATTATTTTTGTCTCAGCCACTGAACACTTTTTGAATTTTGTGCACGGTTTTTGTAAATAAAAGTTCCATCCGTTCAGAGTTGCTTTTCTACCATTATTTGATTTCCGTGCTGCGAGCTTTAAATTCTGACAGCCAGTTGTTGGAATATTGTTTGCCTGCTCCAAAATAACTGATGAATATATTAGCCGTGTTTTTGGATTTGCCGCGGCTATATATTTGATAACACTTTGACGCCTGGACTCAATCTATCAATTGCAGATCTTGGGAGCTTCGCATTCCGATTGGATTCCAGAATTATTGTGGTTACATTTTTCATTTTAATTTATATACTGTAATTTACGCGTAGCTTGATCGACCACAACTGCTTCGTTTTGGCTGATGATGTTGACATCATCGTTGCAACGAATGAAAACATTTTCTAACGCATGATCAACGGTGGATTATAAGCGGGTCATAACATTGACACTTCTAATAGAACCTCAAATAGTTGTCATTCTTCTCAGCACTTATAATAAACTTTTAGTTGTGGTGTCGTGTTAAACCCTCATTGCTAGAATTATACAATACGTTGAGAATATAGTATTACCGATGATGACTTACTTCCTAGTTAAAGATCTGTTGTCACTGTAGTACAATGTGCACGCACGGTGGTATATCCCAATGAACTGATTGCTGTCGTTTAAAATGCAGCGATCTTGCATGCTGGCTACAACAATAACGTCGCACGAAGTTATGCGGGAACCCATAGGACAATGAAGATTGTTTGGCTTATCATCGGTAATTCTAAACCTTATATTTGCCTCGACGGTCTTTGCAGTACCCATTTTAATTCCACAGGACACTGAGTATTGGTTTTTCTTATTGCAGGTTTGCGACGCAGTCCTTACTGCTGTCGAAGGTGATCGCTACCTTAGATTCGAACAAGCCTTGATGTTTTTGCACTGTCCCGTTTGAACGATCTAGGCTGCAACAGCTTTTCACTATTCTGAAGGCGGCCAGCAAAACGACATATGAGAAATTGATTGGGGATGCCTCGATTGTTAGGGACAACTCACCACAAGGAGTTCTTATTAGAAGAAAGGATGGCTTCAGTGACTTTATTAGTACTTGCGAGCCACATTGTTTGTTGCTAAAAGTACTCCGGTGATTGAACTATCAAAAATGGCGAGCAGCATCGCAGACTGCATTCGTTACCAGACCTCAGATGCAAATATATCGACAGTAACCACAGAATGTTAACGCAAACCGATTGAACCAAATGAAATCATACATGCAAACTTGCTGCTCGAGATTGCAGCTCTAACAAATGAGTTTCCAAACCATTTAACCGAAAGCCACGATTACGCATCCCACGCCGCCAACGCTCGAGTAGCCATAATTGTTTTCTCGTTTTTCGGTTAGCATGGAAATACGGCATTCACGCGCAACGTTGCAAGAACCCTTGCTGTTATCACGCTTTGCAAGCAGGAAACTCAGGACTCGACTGCCTCGAAGCCTGTCGCTGATATACTCCCTAGCATAGATCAGATAGAGTTCCAATCCTCCGACGACCTCAGCAAAATCGGTGCAGCACAAGCTGCCGGTTTCGAAATCACACATCTCCGATCCTGATCACTCGACATCAGACCTCTACCCGTACCTATTGTCTTTGGCTATTTCGTATCTCAATCCACTAGGAAAAAGTGATCACGTTGTGAACAGCATCCAACTAGTACTCTGGTATGACAAACCTCCTCCTAAACTTGGTCACAATTTCAATCGTGTAGACTAAGAAGTTGTCTAAGATGAAGCTAAAAAGATCCTGTCTCAATACGTAGCAACAAACTAGCAGCTTATACACCACTGTCTGTCAACCTTGCAAGATAGGTTTGCACCGTTAGTGCGCATCAAACAAAGCAACAAGGCACAGTGGTGTAAACCTGCGCTGCGACGGGTGATTAGAATGCTGGACTGTGCCTGGAAAACTCACAAAGCTTCCCAGACACGACGGTCCTGGACAAGGTATAAAATGGTCAGAAATAAGGCTGTAAGAATCCAGCGCAAGGCAAAACGTGACTTTGAATCAAGGTTGGCACGCAATATAATGCAGTGCACAAAGCTTTACTATAGTTATGCCCAATTCAAAAGCAAAACACGCGTTTGGATTAGCAATCTCCAGCAGGAAAACGGACCCCAAATAGTCTCAGATTCAGGAAAGGCTTCGGCCTTTCTTAAACATTTCCACTCTGTTCAGAGGCTTGGTCGCCAAATAGATCGCCTAACATGGGAGTCATCAAACGGCTTGATATCGTTACTCCACTTCAAGAATCAAGAATGAAGATTTTATGGTGATAAAAAGCTAATGCTTTACACGTACCATTGGATGACAACTATTGCAAAAAGAAAACTTTAATCAAAATCACATTGTTAATATTTTCTGGGTTCATGTTAATTCACTGATAATGAGGTTAAACTTGCTGTTGCAAAAACTAACCCCCATAAATCTGCTGGCCCAGACGACATTTACCCTTAAATTGTAAAGAACCTGGTGTCAATAATAGCAGAACCTGTGTGTCGTCTTTTAACGCTTTCTTGCAACATGGATAAATTCCGAGTATTTCGAAGCTGGCTAATGTGATTCGGATACATAAACGTGGCAGTCGATCTTAAGTATGTAAGTACAGACCAGTTAGTCTTACCAGCATCCTATGTAAAATCCTAGAGAAACTTATTAGGGATGGGATCTGGGATCTCAGAGGTTTTCACACCATTATACAAAGCGGTCGTGAGACCACATCTTGAGTATTGCGTTCAATTATGGTCACCTAATTTTCAAAAAGATAGTGCAAAGCTTGGAGGTGTTCAACGCCTAGCTACTTGTATGACTGTAGGGCAATCAGGTAGGTCGTATGTGGAACAATTGCTGAGTCTAGATCTCTTCTCACTAAAACGAAGGCGGCTACTTGGGGACCAGATGGAAACCTTCAAAATCATGACAGGTTTCAGTACTATTCATCCAAGTCAAATGTACGCTCTGGCGCCAAGTGTGAGTACTGGAGGCCACCCATTAAAACTGGCCAAGCGACATGTCAGGTCCAATGTCCGTAAGTTCCTTAGTGAAACGGTAGTAAATTACTGGAATCCTCTTCCTAAAGAACTTTTTTGTTCTACTTTGGTAGGGCTTTCAAGAATGGACTTGAATTTGTGTGGCGTTCATTATTTCCCGATTTTTATCCGCAAGTAAATAGTTGGTATGATCCTCATGTTGGCTCTGTAACGCACTAATCTTTCTCCTCACCTATTGGTGAGGGAAGTTTTTCTGTTGCATTCCAGATTACTCTCATACCAGAAGATATTTGTGAAGATATTGTTTGAAGTGGTGGACGATCTTTCGTGGCATACCACCGAACGGAATCTGGACGCTCGATTGGATCGTAAGCCACATACTGTCATCTGCAAAATGAACTGAACTGAACTGAACTGATTATTGTTCTTAATAAACAGGAAAAAGCACTTGTGTGGGAGGTATAACTATCTGGACTTCTTGGGGATTGGAGTCAAGATCACATCGCCGATTCCAATAATTTTTCTGTTAAAGGACACGCAGATATCGATGGACGCTGATAAAATCTTGGATCCAGTGAAACTGCGAGTTGATAGGAAGAGTAACTGGAGAATAATAAAACATATTCTATTTACCAGCATGGTGAGTGGTATAAGTATCAGTATCAGTATCACAGGGCGATAGTCGACCAAGTCGAAACGAGTGCCCAGATTCTTTCGGAGGTGTGCTTGAAAACACCTGCCACTACCAGGATTGATTCGTAAGTAACACAGGCGTGTGTAACTGTGAATGGAAGTTGGGAGAGGTCTCATCACCGAAAGGTGAGAGAGTTATGCATATTGCATGTCCAATCGAATGAAAAGACGATGGACAGCAGTTTATTTCCACAAATGCAAAAAAATGAAAAAGATACTCTTTTTTGTGTTTCAAAATGTTTTTCGAATAATTTTGTGTTTTTTGATCATAAAAATGAGGGATTTAGTCTTAAGGGTAATGCTCCGGAAAGAGCACCTGCCACCGTTCGTCCAGCCCATGTTTGAACGCAATTATTGAAGTTGCCAAGATTAGTTCTGCAGGAAGTGATTTCCACGCGTTCACTATACTACTGCTAGAGAAGTGCGTTCTGGATTCAAGCCTGGTGTGCTGTTTACTTAGCTTGAGACTGTGCCCTCGTGTACCAACCAAAGGAGAGAACCGAAAGAAGTCATCCAATTCGAGACAACTTAATCCTTTGACAACCTCAAAGGTCTCTATAAGATCCCCCCTAAGTTACCTCCTCCTAAGTGAGAAAAGTCCTAGTGTTAATAGACGATTTTCATTATTGGTGTATGCTAACCCCTCGATGCTGCGAGTGGCCAGCTTCTGTACCTTTTCTAGCTGCACGATATCCTTCTGGTAATACGGCTTAAAAGCCTGGATACAGTATTCTAAATGTAACCTTACAATTGCCTTGTAGAGGGGCAATAGCACCTCAGCTTTTCTGCAAGTGAGGGCTGAACGTAGTCAAAGAGTTCCCTCCTGGCCCTTTGAGCTGCAACAGCACATTGGTCAGCCCACTTAAAGTTTGCGGAGACTACGATTCCCAGGTCCTTAGTAGAATTTACCCTACGGAACTCCGTGTGAGCTGAGGGCGTAGACACAATCATGTTGCCTGCCAGTGTAGAGAGCAAATGACTCTTATCTAGGTTAAAAGAAAGGTCTGACTTACCCGCCCATGCTGTTACAGCTCCCACATCACTTATCAGATCGGAGTTATCCGATCTACCGACAATTTCAACGTCGTCAGCAAACATATAACAGGGTGAGCGCAGTTGGTTGGCTAGATCATCAATGAAGATGAGGAACAGCAACGGCCCCAAGACTGAGCCCTGGGGAACCCCACTCGTTACATGCGCACTTGCGGAGTAAGTATCATCTACCCTGACAGTAAAGGAACGGTCGCTAATGAATGCTCGAATCCAGCCCAGAAGGTTCCCTGATACTCCTATGGCTGAGAGTTTGAGAAGCAAGAGCCTATGGTTGACTGAATCAAAAGCCTTACTAAAGTCAAGATAGAAGACTTCTACAGCTATACCATCATCCATCCTCTTAGTAACCTCGTTGAGAAAGCTCAACAAATTTGTCAGACATGACCTACCTTTTAGGAAGCCGTGTTGTGCGCCATTCAAAAGAGAGTGTTTGGTTAGATATCCACATATTTTATCGCGGATCAATCTTTCCATAACCTTACATAGTACACTCGTGAGGCTAACCGGGCGGTAATTTTTGACCGCCGAGGAAGCTCCTCCCTCATGGATAGGCACTACAATGGCTGTTCTCCAGTACAAAGGAAGGGTACCTTGACTGAGGGATGATGTGGAAAGTTCTGTGATCCGCACAGCTAATATAGGCGCTAGCAGTCTGATCATTCGTGAATGGATGCTATCGGGCCCTGCCGACTTGTTGTAAGCTAGGCTGGCCAATATATTCTCGACATTGTGTACCTCGAATGTAAGGTCAGTGCAGAGGGGGCGATCAGCGAGTACACATTGAAGTGATGGCACAGAGACGTTCGAGTTATAATCTCGGCGTTGTACGCCTTGAAAATGCGAGGAAAACAATTGAGCCTTTTCAGTGCTTGCAATGACGGCTGATCCATCGTCCCTTCTCAAGGTACCTACACCTTTTCGTGTTGACCCTTTAGATTGAACGTAGCTGTAGTAACGTTTCGGATGAGTATGGGCCTCTTGAGCGAGTTTCATTTCGAAAGAAATCTTTGCTGCACGTATCTTGGAAACAGCTATGTTTCGCGCTTCTTTGTAACGGGCCCAGTTCCCACATGAGGGAGTAAGCTTATAACGCCTCCATTTTGCGTCGCGGTGACGTACGCTACGGGAAACTGAGGCTGACCACCATTGAGGTTTACCTTTTTTGCGAACGGGTAAGAGAGGAGCGAATCGATCCTGAAGTTGGAGGATGTTATTCTTGATCTGCCCCCACATCCCATCCACATGGTCAATGTTTTGCCATG
>JACCGJ010014345.1:0-26800 GCA_013407085.1 Atriophallophorus winterbourni
CCCTCTTCATGGTATTCTTGTTGGCACATCGTCTGTAAATACGTTGACTTCAATCTGATCACATATTATATTCCATGGTTGCTGCTCACTGGCCTTGTGCGCCTTCAGGCACGAAGATTTGGCCTCAGCAACGTAGGTGCAGATGATATTCGGGGTATGGTATGTGCTTTCGCCGTTTTGCGGCTTTGGCCTGTCTGCGACAGAAACACTAAATTGCTTTGTGTTGATCTTATATTGTACGTGGTTTTGGTTATCCTGTGAGTCAGTGGATGCTACGGCTTTTAATACAGACATTTGTGCTGAAGTAATATACTATTCGTTGAGCATGTTTCCAAGCTATTTCAGACAGCCTTCGAGGGTAGTGATAGTGCTGATCTGTTGATACCTCAAACGCAGAAAAGTTCTTACCATTGTGAGATCATTGCACGTGCTGTAAAACCAAGGTTTGGTGGAATTAGCGCTATAGTCGGCTAAATCAATAGCGGTTATGACCTGAGAGCGTAAGTAATACCATACGGAGCAGTTACTGCATTCTATTCCTTCTAGGCCTGGGCAACCTGACAGTATCTTAGCCCACGTCCAGTCTCTGATTGTACGGCACTTTGCCTGGATCAGGCTTGTGCTTTCATACCATCATACCATACCTTCAAGAACAGGAGTAGAACACTTAACATTTCTACAGAAGCTGTCACGAATTGTGCAATCGTGCAGTACTTCTGTGCTGTGCGGCTAACACCGTGCTAAATTGATTGGCCACAGGTAGTGAGCTGCATGCTGAAACACGCTGGAGTCTCACTACCATTCCTTTTTCTTTCTCATATCTGCCTGGGAAACCTGACCGTATCTTAGTTCGCGTGCAGTCTATGACTGTGCGGCCTGTGCTTTCATACGTCATACATACACAAAAGCTGTTTGATTTTTCGATAATTTGGCTTGTGTCCGTTGTTTTACATTCAACTGATCCTTAAATAACTTTAGCGTTAGAACGGGGGTTCGTTTTTGATTTATCAAAAACCATGATGACAGAAAGCAGAGTAACTTTAGAAATCTGACACGAGTGAAAATATTAAACTTGCGCTCTGTATAACTTCGAGCTTGTGGTATATGTACAGTCACATCGTCGACCCCAGACACAGCTAACCACACCCTTCATCACATCGGATGTCGAAACGTTGGTGTTAAAGCAGACCTGTGAAAACGGCTTCAGTATCAAACCTGCTTTAAATAACCACAGGATTTTATGTACAGTGAAACCAAAAGTGATTGAAATGTCAATATGAGGTTCAAAGGCCTTATAGCGGGCCTCATTCGCGTTCGAACCACACCTTCCTGGGATTCTTGGGGAATTTATACAGATAAAACATCGACCAAGACACGCTACCCACCACATCGTTAAGTGCAGCGAATATTGGAACATTGCTGTTAGAGTGTGTATTCGGCACCTGTCGTAGTAAACTAGGAATAGTACAAGACGAAAAAACTAACAAAGTAAGCATACCCTTCATGTGCGTCCAAACATTGTAAAAATACATAGTGATTGGGACTTCACTTTGGCAGCGCGTTCCAAAATCGTATCGGTAAGAAGTTGCTGCGACAGTTTAAGCGGCTTGTTTTGTGTGACAACCTGAGGTGGTGCCCACCGATCAATGTTGTGATTGTTTGTTTTGCCTATATAAGATAGGTGTGTGTTTCGTTATTTTTCTTGTGCGTAATAAACGCCTTTGACCAATCGGCTTCTTTTGTGTTGTGTGATTCGTGGGTGAGCGTGATTAGCGTTAGACATACTCGGGGGGGTAACGTGGTTAATGTTGGACCGATGTTCGCCACTTGTTGACCTGAAAGTCGTGACGAAATCATTTCCTTCCTCTCAGTGGCGCAGTAACCAAACAAAGAACATGTGTTGAACGGAACTCGAACCTGAACAAAGCAAACAATTTTTCGTGGCCAATCCCATTTATCGATTGCATATCTGTCTAGGCTTGGGAAACCTGACAGTATCTGAGCCCACGTGCGATCATTGACTGTGCGGCACTTCGCCTGGATCAGGCTTGTGCTTTCATACATACATACATACATTGATGGTGAGAGGAAAATGCGTAAATGGTCACAAACGAGCTGCCTGGCATCCCCGACGGGATTTTTGAAAGGTTTGTGAATGTGGATCTGCGAAGTACATTAGCGGTGAGTGCTAATCACGAGCTTTCGAATGATATGCAGTACTCGACCCTCAGGAACAACCGAAGAGCAAGAAACGCCAAAAAGATCGACGACGTCAGTTGCGAACTCATAATATTTAGGGTTTCGTGGTTATTTCATGCAAACGGTTCGAGTGACAACATCTTTGAAAGTATGAGAAGATCACGGTCTATAAAATACTCCCATATGGCGCGCGTCTCAAATAGCCTCTGACAACCAATAGAAGGAGGCGATGGCGTGTGACTGGCGCCTGAAAACCAGTTTGCTTCGGGCAGATGGAGCTCGTTAGCCTGAGAGGGCATTTCATCTAAAAGAACAAAAACCCTGATTTTAAACCCCCGCTGCCTTGTGGGATTCCCGATCGCGTGAAAGGCTTTGGGAGAAAACCCTAAGGAAGAATCTGGAGCAGAGTCTGGTAGGCGGTTAGTTGGTACACACGACCTCTTTCTGGCAACTCCCTGCTGCCTTGCAAGTCGCAATTGGTTGTGCAATGGCTAGAGAAGCTGACTCGAACAAACGCCGAGCGGTGCTGTGGACGCCGCTTTGTACCCAAATTCCCAATGTGCTTCATTGAAACTGGTATGGTATAGAAGCACAAGCCTGATTCAGGCAAAGTGCCGCACAGTCAGAGACTGCACGTGGGCTAAGATACTGTCAGGTTGCCCAGGCCTAGACAGATATGAGGGGGAAATAGAAATGGTAGTGAGACTCCAGCGTGTTTCAGCATGCAGCTCACTACCGTTGGCCAATTGAAACTGACTCATCATCCAGGAGGAGATAGTCGCACAAAAGTAAAGTAAAGTATGAACGATAAGAAATTTGTCAATGTCGGTCAAACGAGCCTTGCGTGGCGAGGGTTCGAAGTGTACTGGCTGGCACGAAATTGACTTGCAAATCAGATCGAAGTACGAACCGGGACTTACAAGTTTGAGGATCAGTGTTGTGATTGTTTGTTTTGTATATATAGGATAGGTGTGTTTCGTTAGTTGTGTTGTACGTAATAAACGCCTTTAACCAATCTGTTTCTCTTGTGTTGTGGGATTCGTGGGTGAACGCAATTAGCTTTGGACAGCTTGACTTCAGAGATGAATCGAACCACTATCAATATGTGTGTTCAGTGCCCATCTAGGCCTGGGCTACCTGACAGCATCTCAGCCCTCGCACAGTCTCTCACTGTGCGGCACTTTGCCTGGATCAAGCTTGTGCTTTCATACCATCTTAACTCATGCGATTTCACACATACGTACATACATCAGCCTCGATTATTGTTTCCATCAGTCATCTGTTGTAAACTACATCATTTACTTACGAACATTTAAATATCAAAGTCGTTTAACGAGAAAAACCCTCACGTCAGCTGCAGGAAACCCACAAAACTGCTGTTTGTTCGCCAGGTGACGTCTACCTCTTATGTCCCACACATTTCTTGGCTGGCATTAATCATACATACATTCAAAGGCTACACTTGGGTTGAGATTCTGTTAGGTTGCTCAGACCATCTGAGTCAAAGGTCAATTGTGGTGAAACTCAGCTCAATAAAAGTGAAAAATTAGTGTACCAGAACATTCATACGATTGCACATCCATACTCAGAACCAGATGTGATTTAGCTACGATCCTTCCATTTCCAAGGTACCTTTTTCTTTCAATTTCATTCACATTTGTTGATGATTTTTCTGTGGTATTTTCAGGTTCTCTTGATTCGTCTAAAGCTTTGTATTTCACTCCACCCTTACTGATATTATTTTTCGTGTTCCCTTATCCTCACGTTTACCCACGATTTTCAGGATTATGCCTTCAGAGCAGTCAAGTTTCCATGCACAAACCGATCACCTGTGTCGAGCGTTTGTTATGGCTAGCCTCGACAAAGATGATCAAATCCGGTTCGTGGACCATTTGAAATCCACCGCGTCGTGTCCCACCACGTTTCCGGACCAGGATGAACTTGTTTGCTGCCTGCTCTCGTTGGCCAAAGAATTCGATCGTAGATTTCTCCAATTCCCGGCGTTCACTCAACTCGTGGACAAATGGGGTTCCGAGCAGTTGTGCAGCACGGCCGCGTTGAGTTCGGACTATTCGAGAGTTCTACGACAAATGTTCGACACGATCAACTGGGGCCGTATTGTGGCCATGTTCTCGTTTTTACGTATGCTTATCAAGCAGTTGTCGGAACAGCAGCGTTTCGATGCAGCCGATCCGTTAGTTCGGATGACCGTTTCCTTTTGCACGGAGCAATTAAGACCGTGGATTCTGGTTCATGGTGGCTGGGTAAGTTGACGTCGCAGTTCTTTATCAATTCAAAGGCATGTTGCAGAAATTTTCCTCGTGATTTCAATAGAGTATTTATTTGACGAATTCGTCGACTGTCTCTACCATTCGACGTTGTCGATCATCAGAATGCTTATTAAAATGTGTTGTCTTGTAGTTGCACCATCAATACTCACGAAACACGCTGGAGTCTCACTACCATCTTTATGCTTTATTTCTCATATCTGTCTAGGCCTGGGGAACCTGACAGTAATATCGCCCACGTGCAGTCTCTGACTGTGCAGCACTTTGCCTGGATCAAGCTTGTGCTTTCAAACCATTCCATACTCACGAAACCAAATAGGGACTACTTTTCCACTAGATTACTGATTCACGGAATAGGCAGTGGAATAAATTAGGTTCATTAGAAAATTTATAACACAACTTTTGGTTTGAAGTTGGTTTATAGTCACCGGCGCTAATGTGTAAGGGCTTCGGATCTCTTCGTACCTCGGTTCCATCCGGGAGTGCACACTTGCAAGACTCTATTGACGTGCACGGATGTACAATCGTGCAGCATTTATGCGCTGTGCGGCTAACATCGTGCTAAATTGATTGGCCAACGGTAGTGAGCTGCATGCTGAAACACGCTGGAGTCTCACTACCATTTCTATTTCTATTTCCCTCCTCTGTCTAGGCCTGGGCAACCAGACAGTATCTTAGCCCACGTGCAGTCTCGGACTGTGCGGCACTTTGCCTGGAACAGGCTTGTGATTTCATATCATCATACCATACCAGGCCTACACAGATACGAGAATGAAAAATGGCAGTGAGACTCCAGCGTGTTTTCACTTGCAGCTCACTACTGGTGGTAAATCATAGTTTATTGCATGACCTACCAAAATATTTTGTAATTTTCATACTAGGATGTATGGGTATGGGATGACATTATACAGGTGATAATAAATAAGCACAGTTCTAAGGCAGGTGTGCTTATGATCAAAGCAGTGAATGGGCCTAGATTCCTATGCTCTTGCGCTTAGCACTGTTACAAACGAAAATTTTCCACGATTCAACTTTTGTTCAATGTTTAATATACTGTTTAACCTTAGCCATTTTAGTCTTGTTTTTTTACGATATGAATTACAATGCCAACTAACCGTACAGCGTTTAATGGCATTCCGTTGACGTGATTAAATCTGGTGCTTGGCGAATCGACCAGCTGAGCCTGTTCTTCCCCGTGTGACTTTACATCTCGGGATTTCTATAGACTGCTTAGTGGTTAAATCAACGACATGGGGTTGGCGGATTAGTGGGAGTAGGATATCACAAGCCCGAATCCAGGCAAAGTACCGCGCTGAAAATCCGTGTACTCGAATAAAGCCATTTTTCTTCTTCTTCTTCAGTCAAATACTTCACGTGAGCTTAGGTACTACCAGGTTGTATGGGCCTAGACAGATATAAAGGAAAATGGTGGAGTGCTATGTAGTTATGTTCCCTGCCTTGACTGCCATTCTTATTCTGACGAAACCTTTGTTTTAATAGCGAAACGATACCGAAAACTGTTCTAACCGATTTAATAAAATGTTATTTTCATTGTATTGACTAGTCGATCATTCTTAATCGTATTCCAACCAAATGGCTCTGCTTCGTACAGTGTATCTTTCTGGGTCCCACCCGGGTTTTCACGTAACTGTAGTGAATGAATGAATAAATGGAAGCATAAGCCTGATCCAGGCAAAGTGCCGCACAGCCAGACACTGCACGTGGGCTGAGATACTGTCAGGTTGCCCAGGCTTAGACAGAAATGAGGAAGAAAAAGCAACAGGAAGTGGTAGTCAGACTCCAGCCTGTTTCAGTATGCAGCTCACTACCTCTGGCCAACCAATTTAGTGTAGTGTAGTGCTCCACACGGACAGCAATGATGCCGATAAAGAACTAATTGCACCCTCATTCTATGCGGTATAACGCGAACAACTTGAACGTTGCTGTCACGAATTGTGACATGTGAATCCATGGTAAACGGCTCTACCGCGTTCTTAATCAGAATTTCAGACGACATTGTTCTTCCCAGCTTGGTGTTGCTAAATGTTGCAGATAGGCTATCTTGTGTTTCCAATCTATTTTATTTCTCGTATCTGCCTAGCCCTGGGCAACATGACAGTATCTTAGCCCACGTGCAGTCTCTGACTGTACGGCACTTTGCCTGGAACAGGCTTGTGCTTTCATACACATATACATAACGTTGGCCAATCAATTTAGCACGGTGTTAGCCACACAACACAAAATACTGCATGATTGCAAGTTCAGCAATCGAAAACAGTCTCTGTTCTTACCCAGCTTGGCACAGTGGCTCCAAAGTAGGCAATCAAGAGCAAGTTCTTCCCAACTCGTAGAGCCAATATCAAGGGCTTTGGTACGTCTTTTGTTATTAACTACAGTCATTATTGTTCACTGTTGGATGCCCCGTATCGAAAACAATAATGGTATTGCTCTGTCTGTCTATTTACCGATGCCCACCCATCATCCCTGACTTGTGCTCAATTTTCAACGTACACACATCCCCATTTAGCCCGGTCTTCTGGACTTCTTTCATCGTCGATCCACCGAATCGTCTTTCTCGTTGCTGGATTGCGTGAAGCATCTCACTCTGTCCAAGACAGTCGGTGCGTTGGGCTTGATGGCCCTCGTTGGCTTGCTGATTGTTCGAAATTGTTGAGAAAAACAGCTTGCTCGGTGTCTTGTGCCCGGTTTTGTGATTATCCTCCTTCGACACCATTCCATGCACGCGTTGTTTCGACGATCCTTCCGTTGTGTACATAGTATTTATTCTAACCAACTTGTACTGTTTTCCCGTTTAGTTATTCTTCTCCCACCCCCTTCACACACACACCCCCAACACTAGAACAACAATCGTAAAGTGTTTTCTTAATTATTTTCGGTTTATTCTGTCCTGACGATTGGATTGTTTGCCCATTCCTTTTGGTATAGTTTTGTTTGCGCTGTATTTGAACAGACCCTTGGTAGAAGCGTATTGCTCGTTCTTGACCGATCTGATTATTTCAAATAAATGTTTCATTTTTCGATCGAATTCTCTCTTCTAACTTAAATCCACTCAAAGGCTTGCCTACCTTCAGGCAACCGTACATCTGCCTATTGTAATGAGGTGTAAGTTGGGTCATACGACATTTCCAAAGGTGGTCATAGCCGGGAGTGGCAGTGGGGATAAGCTCCCTCCCTAGGCCTGGGCAACCTGACAGTATCTTAGCCCACGTGCAGTCTCTGACTGTGCGGCACTGCCTGGATCAGGCTTGTGCTTTCACCATACTTACACCTCGGGGCTATTCGATGCCGCGTTCCCCGTTTCCTCCCTCCAGCTGCCATTTTCGTCATGTTTCACACACTAAAGGCGTTGCGTCAAACGTTAACCTCACAACACGAGAGAACGCCAATTGATTCAGCTTTTATTGCGCAAATGACAGACAGATGTGAGAACTGTTAAATCACAGTGAACACCCGGAGTGTGTCTGCCCCGGTTGTCCTTTCGATCTGATTTGTCAAGCGATGACGTCCGAACATGGTTCCCTTCGATCCTTTGTCTCGTTCAATGGCTGCTGATGTTCCCATTTGCTACTGTTTCTTTGCCAGGCTGTAACTTGAACCGATTCAGTATCAAGCTCCCTTTGACAAAGTTATCTCGCTGCAAACAGGAGAGTTGACTTTCGATCAAGAACCGTTTTGGAAGTCAATTTATTGCGTTTCGATCGAGTAATAGATGAATCATGGCATTCCGGCAGGTCCTGGTGCAGTGGAAGTGAAAGCAGTATTACTTAATCGATCACATTAAACCGTAATTTTTAAACAGATCCTGGTATTCTTATATATGAGACATAATGTTTGATGGAAAGTCTGTTGATGACGTCTTGAGAGAACAGAAAAATTGATCAGGTACAATACACGTGAAGGTGAATTGAGAGATTAGTTTAGGTCTGATGTCAATAGATGGAAGACGAAACCCGTAGAAAGAAAGCATACGTACCTTGAATAATATCGTGTGAAGAAGTTAGTTGGTAGGATATAGATACTTGACAAGTTCCTCCTAGTAATGTCTGTATTTCCATACGCAGATCGAATAGGTTTGGGGCAAAATATATCTGATGTGCGCATGGGCTGAAGCAATATCGAACAGAAGTAATACAAACACACTTTCAAAGTAATTACCAGTGCTTATGCGTCTAAGCATCATTTAGCTTGACCAAAAACATTGGACAGTAAGAATGAGAAGGGAAAACTTACGCTTATTAGATTAGACGCTACATATTGCGAAACTGAATGGTGTGTTATCATAGAATCGAGTGTCATTGAAACCTGTGCAGACTACGTATGGACAGGTTTTGTCTCTATTAGCCTGAAGCATTCCTTCCTTAACACTGGTGCCGTGCAGAAAACTTACTGGATGTTAAGTCATGATATGCGTAGGGGGTCGGTTCTTGGCCCGAGTCCATGTTTGGTGTTTATCAACGACAATGGAGTGTACGTTGAATCACGGGTAGTGAGCTGCATGCTGAAACACGTTAGATTCTCACTACCATCTTTATTCTCTATTTCTCATGTCTGTCTAGTCATGGGCAACCTGACAGTAATATCGCCCACGTGCAGTCTCTGACTGTGCGGCACTTTGCCTGGATCAGGCTTCCGCTTTCATACCATACTATGATATGCGTATAGCCTCGATTTACATATCACAATCCTCCCCCTACCACTTGCACTGTTACCATCAACAGAAGATGTGTGTGATTGGTCATGAATACTAATCGCGAGCTCTCTGCTGATAGGTAGAACACCACCCTCGGACACATCATAAGCGCAGGAAGCACCGACGACGACAATCGCGGTTTTCACACGGATTTCATGAGAGCGGTTCGAATGGCAACATGCTCTAAAACATTAGAAGATGGACAACGTCAGCCGCTATCAAACGATATGCTCTTGGTCAGGGTAGGCCAAACGAATTCAACGTTGTGAGTACTTGAAATTAACCGGTTATCACGAACTCAATTGGCAAATCACATCAAAGCTGCAACCGATACACAGTTGTGGTAATGTTGTTGTTGTTTGGTTCTCTATTACGTGCGTACTGAACGCATTTGACCAAATGTTGTCATAGCCGGGGGTGGTGATAAGCTCCCATTGTCTATAAAATGCTTCCATATGGTGCGCGTCTCAAATATCCTCTAACAACCGAGTTCAGCTTCTGGCCTGCACGAGTGGCTCCACGAGCCAGGCGGAACTGCTTCTACCAACAAGAGAATGGGCGAGTGACTGGCGCCTGAAAACGAGTTTGCTTCGGGCAGATGGAGCTCGTTAGCCTGGGAGGGCATTTCATCTAAGGGAAGGAAAACCCTGATTTGCAACATCCGATGCCTTGCGGGATACCCGGTCGCGTGAAAGGCTTCGGGAGAAAAATTCTGGAACAGAGTCTGGTAGACAATTAGTTGGTGCACACCACCTCTTTCTGGCTACTCCCTGCTGCTTTGCAAGTCGCACTTAGTTGTGCAAAGGCTAGAGAAGCTGACTCGAACAAACGCCGAGTGGTGCTGGGGACGCCGCTTTGTACCCAAATTCCCAAGACGCTTCAATGAAGCCGACTCATCCTCTAGGTGGTGATGGTCACACAAAAGTAAGTAATTGACGTTCTTTTGAGTTGTGGGATTTGTGGGTGTGAACTTAATTATTGTTGAACGTTTTGACCTCATGAATTCATCGAGGAGCATTCAACAAACGGGCGTGAAACGCGTAGGGGGGGTCGTAACGTGGATAATGTAGAATCGTGTAACCTCGGTTGACCCGACACGAGTGTGTAACTGTTGAGGATAAATTTTTTCAGGTAAATCAGACAAAGACTTGATTAAGAACCTTTTGTGATGAGGGTTCCACAAGCGTACAGCTGTGTGTGAAAGAGTTCAGCATGTCTGTGTGATACTTTGTAGGAGATGGTTGGTTGTACGGAATGAAGTCTTGTAATTCCTTAGTGGGGAACTCAATGAAGTTCAATTAAATTATCCTTTTATATACTGATGATTCTACACATGCATTTTATATCATCATCATGAAGCACGATTCTGGAGCCAGACATATTGCCAAGCAATATGAATCAGGAAAAGCAGATAAGCAAGCGCGTGAAAAATGAAAAGCAGGCAAACGTAATATGCAAAAAATGCGCAAAAAGCAGCTTCTTTTTGTCGTTTCACTGCAGGCGATTTTGTGTTTTTTTGTTCATCAAATTTAATGTAATAATAATATACCGGATAAAAGATTAGGACTCACTTAATAAAATACATTGGCGCCCCTTACTTTGGTTTGCAGCCATATATCGTAAGGTTTCCAGCCAACTATTAGGTGGAGCTTTTGGACCCCACCCAGGCAAACGAATACGCTCAACTGAGCCTAGCGCTACGGTGAGTTTCTTCATGGACTGACCACCCGATCGTTTCTGCCGGGCTCTGTGAATAAGGTGCGATATTTTAAACGGTGAGGAGGCATTCTTAAAACATGTCACAAACGAGCAAGCATCAGCATTTCTGTCAGTCCGTGGCCACCTGCTCCCAACACCCGCTTGCAGACATCTATATTTGTAACGCACTGCTGCCACCGAATGCGAGCAATCCTACGCAGACTACGGGTGTCAAATCTGAAACCCGACGGAGATATTCCACTCCGATAGACCAGGTTTCACAGTCATAAAGTATTGTAGCTTGCACCACTGCGTTGTACACTCGGCCTTCAGTATGGAGTGAAACATCGCGTCAACGCCACAAATGGCGAAGGTTAGCAAACACTATACCCGCTTTGCGAACACGTGAGATCTCGTACTCGACACAACTACCAAGGTTAACAAAGCTGTCGACCAATTCAAGATTGACATCACACATAGTTAGGTTTGGAAGAGAGCCGCTCCAATCCTTGGTAAGTGTTTTACACTTGTTAGGCGCAAGTGCCAGGCAACCTAGGGCTTGTTGCGTTATATGAGGGTCATCCGTATACTCTAGATCGGTAGCTCTCTTACCCGACAAACGCCACCTCCACTGACATGATATATTCACTGCATTAATTTTTCCACTGTCGTGCACTGTAACAGAATTTTCTCGCCAACAAATGGTTTCATCTACAAATTTTCACAGGCAACATAACCTTCATTACCTACGATTCTAAGCCACATCTACGCGTTACTAATCGATGTGGTGTGCTAGCTCAGATTGATGCCTTCGCCCGAAATTTCCTCCTATAACACCTCAACTTCGAACATATTTCGTTATCAAACTTGAATGCTCCGTGCATGCATTTTCTATTCGTCAACACTGCTAATAAAGCATTATTCACCTCCTATTAAGCGATTTGCTGGGGGGCACACTGGGAAGCAGGATGTGCTCTTTGCACTTAGCCTAATTTATCACGCCGGGACATTTCCAACTTGTTTTGTTGGCCTCCTTCGGTCGATTTTGACCATGGATGTACATCACAATCGCATGAATTTTCATGTTCTACAGCTATTCGAATGACTAAATAGCCCGATTCCGGAGGAACAATCTCTCCCGCAGTGCTTGCAACGATAGTCAGAACTCGGCTGTAGGGCGTCAGTTGCACGCCGGCAGCGTGATCTGCGTTCAACAGCCAAGAGCTGTTGCTGCTCCTCACCAGCTTGCAGACGACGCTTTACACAATGCTTCCAATGTGAGCGGTCAACAGCAAGTTCTTCCCAACTCTCGGGGTCAATGCCAAGAGCTTTTATCAATCGATATATGCTAATGCTTGTGAATCCAATCGTTCATTTTCATATGATTCCTTCTGCAAGGGACAGTAATAAGATGTTGTTGACCACCTTCGGTCGATATCGACCATGGGTGTACGTCACAAGTGCACAATGACCTCATGCTTCACAGCATTTCACGTGACTCAACAGCCTCATCTGCACTCTGCTTGCACGATCTAACTTGGACCACATTGTCTGCTTTTCCGCAGCATGAATCTAACGTTTCACAATGTCACTAATTAATAAGCTCAACGGTGCCATATTTACCGTCTTTAATATCTTCGAAGACGGTATTTTGTTTACTGATCATGGTTTCTTACCCACATTGATCTTGTTTAACTCATTATCCCCCTCTATTGTTCAACATCGTTGTTGACATCATTCCACCGATGGTAAGCTTAAGTGTCATGATTCCATAAAATCCTAGAGACGAAGAAGGGTGGGGACCTAAAAAGCTACTTCGCCCACAGAAGATTAAACGCACTCACAGTTGGATTAGTTGCTTACAAATCGAATCAAACATACATTCAATCAAGGTTTGTGAGCGACATCAGGCGTTAACGGAGTATCAAGGGGTGCAAATTTCAACGGATCTATGGATTCCCGACCTTGACTACGCCGACGATATAGTCGTTCTGGGCGACAATACCGAAATGCTGCAAACCGTTTTAGACCGCATTAGTGCCACTGCCGCGAACGTCGGTCTTGAGATAAACGCGGCTAAGACCAAGGCATTTTTTTATTCCGACACACCAGGCATCCAGCCACGCGTCCAGGGTTGTCCGATCGAATACGTTCCAGTCTTTAAATACCTCGGCTCAAGTATATTGCCCAATGGTCAGGCGAAAGATGAAGTGAAGTTAAGGGTCGATCGTGCTCGTAATGCGTTTTTGCAGTTGAAAGGCACCCTTTGGCGCAAGCCCGGGATCAGCCTAAAAACTAAGACGCGTGTTTATCAAGCAGCGATCCGCCCTGTACTGCTTTATGGATGCGAGACATGGCCTTTAAGGTCACAGGATGTACGCACATTAGAAGTGTTCGACCATTGGTGCCTTAGGGTAATCTTGGGCATCCGATATACTGACCGAGTATCTAACGCAGCCGTACGAGAGCGTTGCAGCGGACTATCTCCACTTTCCGCTCACATACAACGGCGAAGGCTGCAATGGTTTGGCCACGTCCTCCGAAAGACAGACACAGCACTTCCAAAACTCGTCCTCGACCCCAAACCCGTTCGCACCTGGCGTCGGCGGCAAGGTGGTCAAGTGAAAACCTGGCTGTCAACTGTGAAAGAGGATGTAGACACCCTGGGTCTGCGTACCGTCTACGGAGTTCGCAGGTGGGAACGAGACTGGATCACGATCTGCAACGATCTCGCCTCCGATCGACGTGCGTGGGCTGGTGCGATCCGAAGACATCAATGAAGCCGGCTAATCCACTCGTGGAGCCAGCCGCACAAAAGTAAAGTAAGTAAGTAAGTACAAAAACAACCTCGTTGCTGCTGTGATGGTGGTGCGTCAGAGCAAGCTTTCCTCTCCGTACTACTATGACGCGTTCACTGTCATTATTCCCGCAGTCATTTTTAGTATCGTCATCTTAGTATCATCGGTAGTAAGTATCGAATACTTAAATTCCATACAATCCTTGCATAATAAAATCCTAACTAGACGGGAATGGGGTGATTGAAATTCTGTAGAAGAAGCGTAAAAAGATGCTCATTTGAATGAGTTTCCATCACGCATGCTGCAGCCTGTTTCGTGCTGTTTGCACTCATCAGATAGGAACAGTAAGATCAGGATCCGCATGCGCTTGAAACAGTGGAGGAATGGTAAACAAGGAGCGCTTGTATGCCACTGTTGGATAAGGCTGGTACGACCGGCCTTTTCAATCACGTGCCCACACATGTAGATGGGGTTAAACCCATGTCCTTGAAAATTGCAGTAAAGAAAAAGATTTGGGTGTCTGGATATGCTCCAGTTTAAAAACATCACTTCAAACTAACAGTCCCTTTAAAAAAGCAACATGTGTACAAAATTTACTCAAACGGGTATTTGGGAAATTTTCGCCAAACATATTCCCAAGGATCATGGATACATACTTGAGACCAGTCATGGAATACGGTGTGCAGTCATGGTCTCCGTGACTCAAGAAGGATGTTGAACTTATGCAGCGAATCTATCACCGCTCAACGAAACTAGTTCTCAGCATCCGAAACAAACCATATAAAGATAGGATAGCTCAACTGAATCTGTTCGACTTTCCTTATCGACGAATCAGAGGAAACCTTATCTTACTTTACAAAACATTCCATATCCCGAACCATCCCTTGCAGGATTTATTCACGCAAAGAGAAACGAGAAATTATCGGACCCATTCCCGCCTGAACTGTAAAAGGTATTTTTGCTCTGTCCGTGTCTGTTTTAATTGGATCAGTTTATCTTCTACCGTTGCTCACTCCACTAGCTTGCATCAATTTAAAACGAAATTAAACGAATTTTTATTTCATTTTTCGTTTCCCGAACACTTGTTTACTGCTTAATCTACTTCCTTATCTTGTTTATACACTTAAATTTCAATTTTTACCATCCTATGGTTTTTGTTAAGCTTGTTGCTTTTTAGATCATTAAAAACCTTGAATTACCTTGAATCCTCATTTGGATGCATTTGCATCACACACACCACGAATCCTAACCTTTGAGAGAAGGAACCTACATCTCGAATGAAACATGCATTCATTGGTGATCGAGTGCTGTCATTTAACAGGGCTATTCAATTGCCACTGGGATAATTAACTTCGATTCGTTTATGTTGGTTTCACATAATTCATCCACCGTGTGACCGAAAGCAATTCCGATCAGATGTAGAACCCGAGATTCGCCATCTTGTGTACTTACTCGTTTCACACGGCAAAGAGATCAAATAAATCGCTTTTTAACCTATAGACGCTGTTCGCATCACTGAAATGTGTATTGTTTCCAAATTTATCTTTGGTTTTGAGCGATTGATATATTTAACCTTGAAGACGGCTTTTCCGTAAGCTTTAGATAACTTATTATTCAGCTCATACATACGGAAAAAGCGAGTAGACTTCGTCTGAATGTCTCTTTTCGCACCAGCCTAAGGCTTGTTCATGCCCCTAGTTCAGCCAACCACATATCACCCAATCAAGCTGGCCATTAATCGATTTCAGTGGTTGATTAGTCACGTGGTGTTGGCTCATGAGTTTGAAATCCTCAAAAATCGATACCATCAATACCAATAGATCCACTCCAGTCCCGAGATGAGAGAGATTGTATTCCTCCAAGTTGGTCAAAGTGGCAATAATTGTGGTTCGAAGGTGAGCTATTTCATTCAATTGCAGACAATGATTTTATCAGTAATGATGAGTTTGTCTTTTTTTATCCATCATATTCTTTTACGGTTGGGAAATGTACTTGGCTTTGGATCATCACGATAACTAGTTGTGAGGTGCAAAAGAGTGGTTAGAAATTAACCCAGCATTCGAAAGTCTTTACAACGTTTTTATACTATAATAACGACCCTACTTCGTGTCTTATCGTATGTGCTGTACGACATAAAATCCTAATAAGGCGAAAATCGTTAGATTTGTTTTTGATATTAACAATGAAAGGATACATTATGAAGTCTGGTATGATTTCTGCACAACGCTCCTTCCAGTAAACATCTTAGTGTGAGCGGTTTTATTTTGAATGTGAAAAGGATAGTGACGTGCACAAAAGACAAACTATTCCTTGGCCCATCCGACTGGCGGCACAGTGGATAAAATGCCCACGAATCCATCCGGTATTGAATCCCACCATGTTCGCGCGATTAGGGAAATGTAATATATCCTATTTTCCCACTTTACCCTGGTGGGAAACAACTGCGAAAGCTTAGAATTGTGTCCGTTGGATGGAATCCATATATCTTTACAGCTCCACGCTAAAGAAACCTGAGAAATATGTCAGACATATCAACCCAAGTGGCGTGATTAAACAAATCATTTACCTGACCAACCAGAGTCAGCAGATGATTATTGTAACTTATCACGAAGTAACAATGAAGAGAGAGATTAGTGGCTAACAATTTTGATAGCATTCACAATTTGACATGTTATCCTAAGCGTGCATCGAGCAGTAAAATTAATTCCTTCGACCGAATTACAACTGACGACTAAATCATTCAGTGTCCTAGGGACGGAAGTCATTGAAAACAAGTACATGTTCTCGGCTCATAAAGAAATTCAAGAAAGAACTATCGGATAATTGAATTACCCACCAGAATCAAGTTTAATCGAACCGGACATTTTACTTTTGTGCAGCTAGCTTCACAATTGGATGAGATGACGACGGTCCATGCGTCTGGATCGGAGGCAAGATCGTTGTGGATTGTTATCCAGTAACATTCACACTTTCTAACACCGTAAACGGTGCGCGCGATCACAAGGTGTCTACATCCTTCACGGTTGAGATCAAGGTCTTCGTTTGATGCTGTCTCCAACTACGGGTAGGTTTAGGGCCGAGAACAAGTTTTCTGAGCGCTGAGTCTTCTTTTCGGAGGGGATGGGCAAACCACTACGGACGGAGGCATTCTGTTACATCGTGTCCAGACATCAGCGTTAGAAACCCGGTTAGTATATCTGACGTTCAATATGATCCCAGGGACCAATGGTGGATCTCCTCCAAAGATCATGCATTCTGTAATCTCAATCGCCGCATCTCAAATCTATAAATTAGTATCGACCTAAACTATCCTTACTATGAGTAATATTGCTCCGGAGATCATAGTTATGATTAGAGTTGTAATCTACTACTTGGCACAACTTGAAACAACCACGGCGTTTTACCGCATGAGCTCTACCTCTTTTCTAGAATTTGACTTATCACTTGATTTCTAGCTTGAGCTGTAGAATGCACACATTGATTGCCATTCTCGTGATGATGGACCGGTTAAGGAGGTTTTCTTTGCAAATGTACTTATGCATGATAGGATGTTAAATGAGGCCAGCAACAATAACGACGATGAGACTATTGCGGATAAATTCATGCTAATGTATGAAAGCACAAGCCTGATTCTGGCCTGATCCACTACAAAGTGCCGTAAAGTCAGAGACTGACCACAAGCAGACTGATATTGACAGGAGCTTTAAGCTCTGAAAGCATTTTGTATCAAACTATCTAATTCATCCAGAAGCGTCTTTAACTAGCAATCAGTATAGTACCATCTTGACCATCAAAATCAATTTGAAAAACAATCAGTTAGAGCAATTTTTGGTGCGTTTCATTTCTGACACAGAATATTTGTCTGACCAAATGTATAACCAGAACAGAGAACTTCCACTTCTACTTGGTGGCATCACTAAACTGCCTTAAACATCACAGGGCTGTCAAGTCGTGGAGACAACTGACAAACTCACTTGTTCTGCTTATCCACTACAGCATGAATTTGCTCAAGGTCACTTGAGAGTGGTTCACATGTGCACGGCCAAACGTTTGACAAATGTGCAAAACGCTATAACTCGAGCATTTTACGCGTACATGAATTCTCGACCGAACACACGTTTCGTTCGCGATCTGCACACCAGACCGCACCCGGTACCTGATATCGGTAAAATGATATCTCTCGATAATGATGAAGACGATTCGAGCACTATCCACAGGCTAAATTGAACTTCCGCCTGCCTCATCATGTATCATTACGGTGCTCTAACGCCACATCTGCGATTCTTTGACTTACTTTCAGTTCTGGGAAATCATCTCGGATGAACACGGCGTGGATCCCAACGGTCGATATGTGGGCGATTCAGATCTTCAGTTGGAACGAATAAACGTTTATTTCAACGAGGCCACTGGTAAGTATATGGTTCTTAAATGTGTGTTTTTCGGTCATTAAAACCGGGTGTGTTCTGTTGAAAGACTCGAACAAACGCCACTTGATGCCTGTGGAAAAAAACACTGTGCCAAACGTAAGGCGCCTAATCCCTCATCAACGAAACCAACACATCGCTGAATGGAATAAGGACGAAACGACTGAGAAGTGTTCAAACAGCTTCCATTTTCTTTTGGCACGTTCACAGTAATGCAGCTCGACGTTGATGCTTTTCGCTAGAGCGCTGTCAATGCGGACTCGCACATGCCGATCGGTCAGATAATCCGTTATACACGATAATAAGTTTCCTGTTATCCCACTAGCTTTTGCAGAAGCAGGCTGTGGTTGAACTTATCGATACATCAATATAGCTGGCATGAACTGAGTATCCTAGGTCAAGAGACGTTGTCCAATCGTCCAGAGTGAAGAGTAAATTTGACAGACAAGATCTGTTTCGACGAAACGCATGTAGCACAGCTGACAAAATAGTCCTTTAGTTTCAACGTGACCCACGATACACTCAGGCAGGATATGCTCTATAGTTTTCGAGATACAGAAAAGCAGCGTAAAATGCCGGTAATTTGTGATTTCGGAACGACAGCCACCCTTGTAAATTGGTGTTATCACACCAGCTTTCCATGTTAACGGTACGCAACTGTCACGAAGACTCCGGATGAAAACCACAACTGGACTGTATGAAAGCTGTCTATAACATGCACGAAGATTCGCAGGGAAAATGTTGTCCCCACCCGGGGATTTCTTCGTATTTACTCGCCGTAGGTGTTGTTCCACAACGACTTGGTCAATTATTGGTTCACTTAGAGGTTCTAATGTGCTTGATAAACCATGATGCAATAATTGCTGTTCCGGGCAGAACACTTGGGAGTAAATGCTTGCAAAAGCATCCGCTGTCCCTTGAACTGTAGCAGTCTATCCTTGTTCTGTCATGAGCGGAACCCCCCCGGTTTCATGTTTGTTCTTTTATTCACAATTGTATACAGTAATTTTGGATTCTATTCCATTCTTTCCACGATGCGCTGCTTGTACTGTTTGTCCTGCAGAACGAAATTGGTCGCTTAGTTCAGTATTCATCAATTTTGAAACCAATTTGTAGGAGTAGCAATATCACAACGAATGGTCCAGGCTCGTCTTTTCAGTGAAATACAGTTTTTGGTTTTAGTGCGAACAGAGAATCGGAAAGTGCGGACATCTTTGTTTGGAATAAATGGAGAGTTTGATTGGAGTTGCATCTTAAGGTAGTTCAACAATGAGATGTAATGTGTATTTGAGTCACTGAAATCAAGTTGAACCTCGTTTAGTTCACAGAGTGGTTCTCTGAGTCTAAAATGTCAACTTTACGGATGACCTTCGTCTCTTCACGGTGTCTCAAAGCACTGCAAACATAATCGAACACGAGCACGTCATGGTCACTCCCCCCCAATGGAGCTTCGTAGGCGATTGAATCGATAGCCGAAGCGTTCGAAGTCAAAACAAGGTTCAGAATAGATGGCCGATCTATTCCTTTCATTTGTGTATTATTGAAGACGTGGTTGTACAAGGATACTAGGTCGAATACTTCGCGAAGTTGGTGCTCCAGTGAGTTCGTTGGATGCTGCCCTCTTGAGTATAACCGCGGAAGATTGAAGTCCCCGGTGATTAGTATTTTAGTATGCTGTCGGTCGTTGAGGCGCTGAAGTCTTCCAACTAGCATATCGTTGTGTTCTGCGGTCGATGTTGGTGAACGGTATATGACCCGATTGTACAGCCCTCACCAGAATCCAGGTTGAGTGAGCACCACAGCGTGTCAGTGAGTGAAAGATAAGTATCTGAGATGACGTTTATCTTTAGTCGCTTGTGACAATACAACGCAACACCACCTCCAACGCCAGCACAGTCACGGTGTAGGAGAGTCATATTGAGGATAGAAAGTTTACTGTCGGTCATACTCGATTGATCACAAGTTTCAGTCCCAGAAATATGATCAGGAAAATAGTCGACACACATATCAATCAGTTCCTCCAAATTGTTGACTAAACAATGAGCATTTATATATGCACATTTGATGGATACTGCATTATGCAGTTATGAATCATGTACTATGTAGAATCGCGATAAGCAATGTGATCCCGGATCCCACTGAATAGTCACAGCCTGGGATGATGAATCGTGTGATCTACCTATCGATCTACTGCTCGTTAGAGAATTGTTGTTCTAAATCGTATCGCATACTTGCGCAGTGTTGTATACAATAACATCAACAATTGCATGGGATGCACATCTATGGTAGACATATATAGATAAAGGTCACTCAGCTGCATAAAGCGCAAACAAAGTTTTAGAGACGTCGTAATACTATTCTTCAAACCGATGACAGATACTACCATTGCACTTGGCTCACATGTTCGTGAAAGCATTGTTGCCGTGAGTTCCTATTGATGGAATTTGAAAATGAGCATGTTGATTTGAACAAAATAATCACTTGAAGAATGCAAACGTAACCCGAAATGCGCCATACATATTATTAAAACAACCATCTCATCAATGATGTACGGTCACCAACTTCGAAACGCCGTCCGTAGATGGATTGTAAAATCGTGCGCGGAGCTTTTCGGGTCTTAAACCTTTACCTCATACCCTGTTCTCATGTGAATAGCTCAACTAAGCACTCAAGATGCACCAGATGTTCGTCCGCCGTCGTTGACATTCTTAGCGTTAGGTGAACCTCAGCGTCTCATATGAATTTAATTGAAGTGTTTCAAGCGGTGTGTTCTCTTCATACTTTTGTGATCCTTAGGCAAAGTTTCCCTTAATTTCATCGATTGGACGCTATGTGTTCAGTGTACCAAAGAGTCGATGTCACTCTGCAAACTTTTGATGGCGCACCCTCTCACCTTCCCCCATATTCTTCAAATCCATCTGCTTCCGGGGCGGTTGACACCAGATCCGTCCTACGTGGCACACCGATCCTTCAACCAACGATGGAAAGACGTTCGTGCGAAAGTCCATGGGTCAACTCTTCCGACGGATAACTACATCATTGGACGTGATGGAACTGGGAAACCAATTGGCCCGTGGGACGCTACCCACAGACGCGTGCCGAAACTGTGCGACCAGTATGGATGGGTTCGTAAGAGGTGAGGGGTGTGGGACCTGATCAAAGGGTTTTGCAAATCATCCATGCAATGGGTGGAGGGGTACTGATTGGAATGACTGTGTGCTTCTGGAAAACAAACAAAGAACGGGCCAGATCGGATCGTGAAACATTTTCTATTTTCCCATCAACAAAGGTAGGTGTTGAAACTGGTTCATTGCAAACTGTTTATCATTCCATCGATATCGACAGAAAACCTCTTTCAATATATTTATTTTTTCAATCTTCACTACCAAGGTTTCCGATGTCGTCTGGTCGAACCATACATTGCCATCTTCACAATCGAGTTCCGCTTCATTGAGCGATGAAACATTATTTTAAAGGTTTTAAACTAAATTACACGAGCTCACAGCATGGTGTACCAAACGTGACGGGAATATCTTAGCTCATTCGGTGCATTAAACCACCTTAGTTCAACATGCGTAGAGGAAATGACCTACTTGTTTCGATTTCCTGGTCAAACTAAACTTGATTACGAAAACTAGACCGTCAATATGGTACCGTTCCACGCGCTTACATTCTTTGCCCTAGGTGTTCGTTCCATGGGCAAGCCGCGGCAGTCAACCCTACAAGGCGATCACCGTTCCAAACTTGGTGCAGCAGATGTTCGACGCGAAACACTTGATGGCGTTCTGTGACCCTCGTCAAGGACGCTTCTTGACATGCGCCTCGGTGTTCCGTGGTCGCTTGAGTATGGCCGAGGTGGAGGAGAGTATGCTAAACGTGCAGGACAAGAACTCGCGTTATTTCGTTGAATGGATCCCGAACAATGTGCAAAACGCCGTCTGTGACATTCCCATGCGTGGTTTAAAAATGTGTTCCACATTCCTCGCGAATACCACTGCCCTGCAGACTGTGTTCCGACGTATTCAGCAAGCGTTCTCGGCCATGTACAAGCGTAAAGCATTTGTTCACTGGTACAGTGGTGAGGGAATGGATGACGGGGAATTTGTGTCAACCGAATCTAATGTGAATGATCTCATCTCGGAATACCAGGAATACCAAGATGCAACCGTGAAGCTTTGAGTTATAGATTCTCCAAGTGCTGGTACTTGAGTTGTTGTTTAGTTTCGCACAGCCCAGTCATCATTTATCAAAATATTGATACCCATTTTCATTTTGAATTTATTTCAAATACATTTGCTTTGAACTTTGTTCTGTTTATCGATTGAGATTCGTGTTAGAATGAAACAATGAATTCTTCTAGCATAGGGTCACCCATAGGATAAGAAAGTTAGAGTTCGCGCGTATACCTATTTAGAGGATCAACTGTAAGTATTGAATGAGTGTCACGCAATCATAGAAAATGACGATGCAGAAACTATCTCAGCCAAACTCTGAACACCCGAAGATCTAGGAAGGTGAATAGTTCAATCATATTCCATCTGGTTGAAAAGGATTACCGAGTCAAACCCAAGAATGATTATACAATGCCTCAGCATGTCACAAAGACTAGTCTGGAGTGTTTTGAGGATAACTAAGGTAATTCAAGGTTTTAAATGGTCTAAAAAGGAACGAGCATAATAACAACCATAGGAGGGTAAAAAGTGAAATGTTAGTGTATAAACAGGATGAGGAATTAGATTAAGCAGTATATAAGTGTTCGGGAAACGAATAATTAAATAGAAATTTGTCTAATTTTGTTTTAAATTCATGCAAGGTAGTGGAGTGAGCAACGGTTGAGGGTAAACTGTTCCCAGTAAAACAGACACGGACAGAGTGAAAATACCTTCTACAGTTCATGCAGAAATGGGGGACCACCAGCACATATTCATGGGTATCCCTTTGCGTGAATAAATCCTGTAAGGAATGGTTCGGGGTATGGAATATTATGTAAGTAGGAAACGGTCTCCTCTGATTCGAGAATATCTTGGGCAAAAATTTCCCAAATACACGTTTGAGTAGATTTAGAACACGTGTTGCTTTTATAAAGGCACTGTTAGTTTGAAGTGATGTTTTTAAACTGGAGCATATCCAGACACCCAAATCTTTTTCTTCACTGCAATTTTCAAGGACGTGCGAACCTATGTGATATGTGAACTCTACTCGATTCCCCACATTCATGAACCTGCATTTGTTGAATTTAAACGACAGTTTGTTCTTCAACGACCAGCTGTGAAGCGTATCATAGTAATGGTTTAACTTATTCGTTCAGAAACGATTCGTTAGTGATTCAACATTAGCCAGATCAAGGGCAGCACCAATCGAGCTGGTGTAGTAATATCACGCGGTATCGATGTTCTGTTTTATATAATACTGATTTATTTTACGTACGTATTGTTGAGCTTGATATGAAATAACGCAAATGAGATCCCTCGCTCGTATTATGCGTTCGCTCGCAATTTAACCTATTGCAAAAGCATCTTCAAAGCTCACCGTCAGCTGTCTCATCACAATGTTCGATGTTCATTTTCTTGCTAATGTCCACACTGCTGATCCAAACTCGCGGTCTTACTATCACGACAAGCACGTCGATCGATCGAATCCAGACATTTACGAAGTAATCAGATGCTAATCACATGATCAGCTGACCGAAAATTCAATGTGCTTTGGATGGATGCATGCCAAAATGCGGGCCTTGATAAACTACTAAACAAACCTACTTGAAGGTGTGATCAGAACACCTGTCCAGGAATGGGGCCGAACAAGCATCGTCATATGAATCCAAAACGATATTAGTGTGTGAAATCAACTAAGATTCAAGAATTTATGGTCACAAAACTACATAGCTTCACAATTACCATATCATAATAAATATCCGTTCAGGAAATAGGTATAAAATAAACAGGGTAATGTCAAGTATAGTCAAGGTTGTTATAAGTTACCATGAGTCAATACGCGAAAACTAGGAAAATTCATTAGCTATATCGAGTTCGTATACAAAGGTAGCCATTCACTGGCTTCCGCAAGGTAAACGAAAAAAGGGGACGGCCCAAGGAAACTTGGCGCAGAACGTTGTAACGCGAACTACATGCACAAGGATTCACGGTGCGGACGGCAACGGAAGCAGCGGCAGACCGGAGCCACTTGCGTGGGGTTGTCTTCGCCTCATGTGCCTCCCGGCACGGAGAGGACTGAGTGAGTGAGTGAGTGATATCGAGTGTATCATTCATTTAGGAAGCTTTTTTAAATGTTGATTTAAGTGAACTCAAATGAAACATGATAGCAAATGTTTGCTGACTAATAATGCTTCTGAGACACAATAGTCCATCTTATGGTACAGACCTATCTATTATAATATTTTGTCTAAACAAAATTACTCCAATTTCGGTTTTACTTGACTTGCAAAGGAAGCGAATAATGTCTTTCACAAATATCAGTCAATTATAGTTGACCGACAAATACAATTGTCAATTTGAAATCGGTATACACCGTTAGAAGACAGCCATTATCTGCATGCGGTGACACAGTGAATAAGACTTTTAATCTGACGATCTAGGTGCTAATCCCGCCGGTTTTACATTTGGGAAAATATGCTTATCTGGGATCCCCATACAGATGTAAAAATGGGAAAATAATTCAGACAGCCTGGCACCAAGTCCAGTGAGTGAATTGTAGAGGGGGTAGGAGCCCTAGAAATGCATGCCGAGACCTCATCATCAAACGATGCAGAATTATTGAAACAACTACGGAAATACGTGAAACTATCTACAGTTTCAAGCTCTTGATTGTTAATTAATAAAGTGCTGATTGATAAGTACATCAGGACACTGCACTTAGAGAGGGCAAAACGCATTCAAATGCAGGCACAATACTAGCTAGCGTTTTCAATATCGCCCGTGCATCTAAGTACGAGTCGAAGAGCAGAAGTATATCATCAACATAGTCCGAGCCGAGAAGCTTGCCACCTGGCATTATGTGACCTCCGAAACCTGGGTCTCTTTCGCTGCATAATTCCATGATGGCATCAATGACAAAATTGAACAGAAACTGAAAAATCGGACATACTTGTTGGACGCCACTTGTGATGGGGAATGTGGCTAAAAGATTGTAGAACCTAAGGCATCCGGATGTATTAGCATAAAGTGCGCGCAGTATGTTGGTATACCTTCGCGGAAGGCCTTTGCACGGCAAGGTGTTAAACAGGACATTTCGATCGACTTAATCAAATGCTCCATAAAAGTCTAAAACGATGGCTGTCGGCTGTCGATAGGTGTGTCATAGATCTAAGATCCGTCGAAGAGTAAAAATGTGGTCGACACAGCCTCTGCCAGGCCACAAGCCAGCTTGCTGCTCTCGGATATGTGATTCCCTATGAGATGTTAATCTTCGAAGACATGGAGGCTAATAATCTCGTAATGATGGGAGTGAGACTTATCCCACGGTGATTAGAGCATGAGCTTCGCACACCTTTTATAAATAAAGGTATGATAACCGATTCGCCTCAACTCGGAGGGACGGATTCTGACAACCACACTTTACGAAGGAGATCGCCTAATGTACTGATTAGGACTTGGCCACCTTTGAAAAAACAGGCGGTATGTCATCGGGGCCAGCAGCTTTGAATCGTTTCATGGATTCGATACATGCTTTAATTTCTAAATCATTAGGAGGATCTACGCTAACAGGCCAAGGATCACACTGCTTCAAATGAGGGAATGATACTGTTTCAGACGACCAGGTGAATTGTTCTTCAAAATGTTCGGCCCAAAGTGAGAGGCGGCGATTCTTATTAGTGATAAGAGCTATTTCAGCGATAGTCTCACTCACTCTTTTTTCCGTAGGCCCCGTCGATCGAATAAGTTGGAAGAGTTTTCGCACGTTACCCGCATTATTTGCTATTTCCATTTCCTCGACCTTATTTAGCCACCACCTTTCTCTGTCTATTCTTAAGCTCCGTGTACGTTCATTCCTCACGCGTCTACGTTCGGTGTTGTGTCGAGGACCATGAGGAGTGAGTTACTCAAGGTGGTCCTATTAATGTATTGAACTGCAGGCAGAGAGAATTTTTCGGCCACAATGCGTTTCCCATTCGAAGGCTTCGTACCGGAGAACATTAACGATAACCTACATCGCACAAGAGCATGATCTGAATCTATGCAGGATATCCAAAAGGAGCGGCAGTCCTCATTGCAACCTCTACAGTAAGCACTTAGGGCGATATGGTCGATTTGGACCGAAGGTTGGCTTCCATCCGGCGAAGGCCATGTGGCACATTGACATCTTTTATGGCGAAAAGGAGGAGCTGCTTATGAATAATCGAGATTGTGCACAGAATATCTGTGCTTTGGCCTTCAAGACCAAACATGCCACCTAATCGTGATTCAGATGTATCTAAGCGATCTAGTCTGGCATCCATACCTTGCTTTAAGACAACAATATCGGCGATTCTTGCACGTCGCAAAAGAGCATACAGATCGTCATAGAAGGCGTTCTTCTCGTCGTCGGAATTGATGTTTAGTCGGGGCTACAATAAACACGCATCTCTGATTAGATTTTGAGTTTGGTCTAATATCAGTGCATAGTCTAACTGCGCACATCGAGCTATTGCAAGGAATCCAATCGATTAGACAGGATTCGGCACGTGAA
>JACCGJ010014346.1:0-10333 GCA_013407085.1 Atriophallophorus winterbourni
CCAGAATCCAGCAAAGAGTCTCCATCTGATCGGCATGCGGATGATCTGCAGCAACTTCAGGTGATTCTCGACAAAGTTCTTCATAATAACGACCAGGGTGTGACGATTAAAGCTCTTATACGCCTCGGTAAAAGAAAACCAGATATCGATAGACCACTGAAAATTGTCTTTTCAGGATCTGAAGACCCCGCTAGATTACTCTCAAACTCCCACAAACTGAGAGGCACTGCGTTTGTTCTTAAACCTGACCTGTCATTAGAAGATAGAACTAAATTACGAACATCAGTTAAAGAACTCAAGCTCAGGCTACAAAATGGTGAAAGCAACCTGACGATCAGAAATTTTCGAATGGTCAGCCGTCATAGGATGATTCAGCAGCCATTACAGCTCAAACCACGAAGCCCGTTGCAATGCTGACAAATGCCCGAAGCATCTTGAACAAGAAAGACGAGCTTGAGACCCTTATACTCCGACATTCACCAATACTCTTTGCGGTAAGTGAAACGTGGTTATCCAGTAACATTGAAGATCGAGAAGTTTTCATGCCCAATTACTCCATCCGGCGATGCGATCGTTTAACTGACAGACACGGTGGTGTCCTCATTTACATTTCTAATGAGTGGATGATATCGGAAACCGTACATCATCGAGGTACCGATAATTTATGGGAGATGTTGATCTGCAGAATCAAAAACTTTGAATCCCAAGCGCTGTAGCGGTTGATCCAACGGAGATTTCACCACTAACAAAGTACGTCTCTGGTTATTGAACGCAATAAACCGGAACACAGTTCGCAACGAATAACAGCATACAAATCCCAGGCAGTCACACGCGATATACTTGTCCCAAAGCAGAACACGAGCGCGGCGTGAATCGTATATTCAAATTGTGTACATATTTACATGTATCATTAAAACAAAACAATAATGAAATATGCAGGGTTATTGTAATAAAATATACAATAATGAAAACACCATAATACTCCCTCCCTAGAGCGTTAGAAGAGAGTGAAACGCTCGAAACGAAAACATAGTTAATCAGCGTAGTCTGCAAGGTTTGCAGGCCACCTGACTCTCCGGCCTGATCGAGTTTTGTGAATTGGAGAGGGTGAGTCAGATGATGGAAGAGAGAGTTTACATGGTTGGGTTGATTGGGTCGACTGAGAAGTGGGTGGGGTTGAAGGGAAAAGGTCAACATCCGGGGTACCACTTGGGTGTGAACGTCTGGAGGCGGTGTTTCGTCGCAGACTGGTTCGATAAAAGCTGCTTTCAATCGATCAATTGCAACAGTATCTCGAGAACCATTTCGTTCGATGACGAAGTATTTGTCACAGCGGCTAACGACTTTGAAGGGACCGGTGTATGGGGCTTGCAGGGGTTTGCGCGTATGATCAGTTCGAACAAAAACAAAAGAGCATGAATGCAAATCACTTGGTAAGTAAACGTTACGGGTGTATGGGCGAGTGGGGGTGGCACGTAATTGACGCATGAAGGAGCGTAAGCGATTGACATAGTGGGGAATAGTAATGTCAGCTGCAACGTCAGGGGATGCGATCAATTCACCTGGGAGACGGAGTGGTGTGCCGTAAACTAACTCTGCTGCAGAACATCCGAGATCTTCTTTGACGGTAGCACGTATACCAAGAAGGATCACTGGCAGGTTCTCTGCCCAGTTTTCGGTATTACCATGTGACATCAATGCTGCTTTCAGCTGTCGATGGAACCGTTCAACAAGTCCGTTCGCGCAAGGATGATAGGCTGTCGTTTTGATGTGGTTAGAGCCGAGGAGTATAGTCAACTCACGAAAAAGGGTAGATTGGAACTGTGATCCACGATCAGTAGTAATAGTAGATGGAACACCGTAATTACTTATCCAGTATTGTAGAAAGTTTTTCGCTACGGTCTCAGCTGTAATACCGGTAATGGGAATGGCTATAGGCCAGCGGCTGAAACGGTCAACACAAGGTTAAAATGTGGGTGAAACCATTAGAGATAGCCAGAGGACCGACAATGTCGAGATGAACGTGCTGAAAACGTTGGCTTGGTGGAGGAAAAGATCCTGGAGCACTAAGAGTATGGCGTTGAACTTTACTGCGTTGGCACTGGAGACAGGCTTTTGTCCAATTTTGAATATCCGCATGCATGTTCGGCCAAACAAATCGATCAGTGATCAACTTACGAGTAGCACGAATGCCGGGATGAGAAAGGGAATGAAAATGTTCAAAAATGGATTTCCTAAGTAATTTCGGTACTAAAGGACGGGGATGTTCGTTGGAAAAATCACACAAAACAGTCAAACTGGAGTTGGGAATGGGAATACGTTGGACTCGGAGGGATGACGAAGATTGGTAGTGCTGCATGTCACTGTCATGTTGCTGAGCCTCTGCTAGCTGCGTGAGATCGAAGTTCGATCGACTGAGTGCTGTGAGTTGCATGCGAGAAAATGCATCGGCAACTGTGTTCGACGAAGCAGATAGATAGCGAATGTCACTCGTAAATTGAGAAATATAGTCAAGGTGACGTATCTCACGTGGTGAATATCTATCAGCTGTGGCGGACAACGCAAAAGTGAGAGGTTTGTGGTCGGTCCAAACAATGAAATCGCGACCTTCAAGCAAATGTCTAAAATGACGAACAGCATAATATATAGCTAACAATTCGCGGCCAAATGTACTATAGCGGGTTTGGGCGGGTTGTAGACGACGAGAAAAGAATGCAAGCGGTTTAGTAACACCGTCAATACTTTGCTGCAGGACAGCGCCGACTGCTGCTTGTGATGCATCGGTGGCAAGTGAAAGTGAAGCGTTGGGATTCCTGGACATGTAGGATAACGTAGATGCTTCTTTCAGTGCAGATTTCAATCGCTGAAACGATTCAGCAGCATCTGCATTCATTTTAAATTGTCGTTCCGTTCCGCGTAACAAATCAGTCATCGGTTGAGCGATGTTAGCACAGTTTGGAATAAATCTTCTGTAATAATTAACTAACCCGAGGAATCGACGTAACTGTCGAAGCGAGGTGGGACATGGATAATCATTGATGGACGAAATTTTATCAAGCACAGGGCGAATTCCGTTTTGATCGACATGATGTCCTAAGATTTCGAGGGAAGCGACAGCAAAAAGGCATTTATCTGGGTTAACCACAACGCCGAATTGTGAAAGTCGCTGAAAAACAGCATGCAGATGTTCTGCATGTTCCTGTTGAGAAGAACTGGCGATCAGGACGTCATCAATGTAGACATGCACAAAAGATAATCCCTGAAAAACTTGGTCCATAAATCTCTGGAAGGTTTGAGCAGCATTGCGTAAACCAAAGGGCATTTTTAAAAATTCGAAAAGACCAAAGGGTGTGGTAATAGCTGTTTTAGGGATATCTTCGTCGGCGACAGGTATCTGGTGATAAGCACGCACCAAATCTAGTTTAGAAAACACTGTCTTTCCGTGTAATGAAAGTGCAAAGTCATGAATATGGGGAATGGGGTAACGATCGGGAACAGTAACTCTGTTAAGGGAACGGTAATCACCGCATGGTCGCCAAGCATCAGATTTATTTTTCTCCACCATGTGAAGGGGGCTTGCATAAGGCGATTTGGATGGCCGGATAATTCCCAGTTCGAGCATATGTTCAAACTCACGTTTCGCTACATCGAACTTGTTTGGAGCCAAACGACGGGGCTTGCTAAACACTGGAGGACCACGGGTCACAATGTGGTGTTTAACGTTATGTTTAACGACCGCAGCTTGTGTACAGGGTTTGAAAACTTCCGAAAATTCTTTCAGTAAATCACTGAACGCAGATGGGATGTCAGGGGTGAGTACACGAATGGTTTGAATAGGGGAATCGCAGGAATTACCAAAGGAGTTAATCTTTGTCAAATTATCAATAAGCTTTCGTTTAGCTATATTGACTGAAAGATCAAAATGTGAGAGGAAATCTGCTCCCAGAATCGGTACTTTGACATCAGCCAGCGTGAAAATCCATCGAAGTCGCGTCGTAGACCCAATTCGACAGAAAGTGATCTTTGACCGAAAGTGGAAATTTTCGTGCCGTTTGCCGCCTGCAACGTCATTGACGAAGGCTCTTGCGTTCCTTAGTGGATGGTGGGATAACGCTAATCTCAGCACCAGTGTCGATGAGGAATCGCATTTTAGTGGCCCGGTCGTTAACGTAGAAAAGTCGGCTTTGAAGGGTGCTAGACAGAGCTGCTGCGTCTAATGTCTGGCTTCGCGGTCCGTTAGAACGACTAGTAGATCGTTTCTTGGGCTGACGAGGATGATGATTTCGTGAGTTACTACGAGATTGTGCGATGTTCTGTACTTGCAATGACAAGGAATTGAACATCGATTTTAACTCTTCAAAATCATTCTGGACAGGGATGCTTTTATGCGCGTCAGTGGTGTGTCTGACGTGAGACAAGGTAACGCTGTGCGAGATATCGTGAACTTCGTCTGCAATGCGTGCCAAGTGCTGGAGACTGGTGTGCTTGTCCATAATGGCTAAGACTTTGCGGACGTCGTCTGTGAGACTCTGCTGCCATAATTCACGAATGATCTTGTCATCAACAGGCTTGTCTCCTGGTAATTGAAGCATGTGTCGCAGGTGTTGTGAGGGAGTGTGATCACCCATTTCTAAACCGGACAAAAGTTTCCGTAGGTTTTGCTCGTCAGTAGATGAAGTACGTGAGATAATGGCATGTTTAAGTGCATCGTACGGATTATCAGCAGGGCGGTTGTAAATTAAATCAGCAACCTCCTTTGCGACTGACGATGGCAACATACCAACTACACGATTATACTGGGATCGTTGAGTTTTTACGTGGTAAGACTCGAAAAGTGCTTCGATCTGTGCGAACCAGAGGCGAGGGTCGTTCATACCAAAAGAGGGAAGACTAAAGTGCGACATAGTGTCGGTAGAAATGTCCTCAGATGGGGTATTAGAAAATGCTGAATTAAGATCCATTTAGTAAATGAAAAATAGATATGACAGCAAAATCAAAATAACTGGGAGTATATGGTACGAACGAAAATTTCAAAAAGAAAAATGTTCGGGGCTCACCAATTTGTAGCGGTTGATCCAACGGAGATTTCACCACTAACAAAGTACGTCTCTGGTTATTGAACGCAATAAACCGGAACACAGTTCGCAACGAATAACAGCATACAAATCCCAGGCAGTCACACGCGATATACTTGTCCCAAAGCAGAACACGAGCGCGGCGTGAATCGTATATTCAAATTGTGTACATATTTACATGTATCATTAAAACAAAACAATAATGAAATATGCAGGGTTATTGTAATAAAATATACAATAATGAAAACACCATACACTTACTGTTCTTGTCTTTTATCGTAGTCCAAGATGTGTGGATGGTGCTTGGATGAATTTGATTCGAAAATACACTTCAAAACCGAGGATATTCATCATGGGCGACTTTAATTTGCCTGACATCGACTGGTCAATGTTATGCTGTGAGCCAGGGGCCTCCAGGCTCTCGTTATCGTTTCTCGACTTTGTAGTACAAGAAAAATTAATTCAGCATGTTTCCGATGCGACCCGTTATGGTATTTCATCATCCTCGTGCCTGGACCTGATTTTCACACGTCACGAGCACTGCATATCTAACATCGAACATCTGCAGCCTCTCGATTCCAGTGACCACGCGGTAATCCTAGCATACACATGCCTTCCCAATCAAAAAACGTTCAGGAATCAGCGCATCCCTAACCCGTGGAAGACTGACTTCAAGGATCTTATAACCGCCGCTAGCCAGCAGTCGTGAGATGTAGAGAATTTGAATCTTCACCTAGCCTGCAGAAAATTCTACGACAACCTACGGGAATTGTATGCAGCTCATGTTCCGATGAAGAAACACCCTAGCAGCTATCGTGGTCCTCCATGGTTCGATAAATGTCTACAAAGAATGATGCGTCATAGAAAGAGGTTGTGGTGTATCTTCAAATTGGAACCCACTGCGGTTAATTATGAAGCCTATAAATCAATTCGTAATGCTGTAACGAAAGTTAAAAGAGATAGGCGTCGAACCTTTGAGAGATCATTAATCAAAAATTCTTCGTCTCAACCCAAAATACTGTACGCTTATGTAAACAAACGTTTGAGAAGGAAAGACGACATTTCATTCTTATCGGACGACAACGGCCACATCCTCACAACAGATTCATCAAGAGCCGAAACTATGGCAGTATTCTTCGCATCATGCTTCCCTGGAGAGCAGCCCGACCTCCCGCATATCAACGCAGCCGACAATGCTATGCTTGACACTGTCACATTTAATTCCGATGCTGTGTACGGACTACTCAGAGAACTCGATCCAACCAAGTCTCCTGGATGGGATGGAATCCACCCAGTTATACTGAAACATCTGGCTCCAATAATTGCTCGGCCCTTGGCTTGTGTCTACCAGAAGTCATTTTCGGAGGGCAAACTACCTATCGAATGGAAATATGGTGTCGTTAAGCCGTTTCATAAACAGGGTGACAAGCACAAGCCTAGTAACTGCAGACCAATATGCCTTACTTCTGTTCTGTTGAAGATCATGGAGAAGCTGGTGAAACGCTGCATTGAAAATTATATTTACCATCGCGACGTACTTTCTCCTACACAGCATGGATTTATCAAGGGTAGGTCTTGCTTAACCAACCTCTTAATCACAAGAGAGGCTTGGGCTGATGCAAAAGACAATAAGATATCTGTCGATGTGATATTCTTCGACTTTTCGAAAGCTTTTGATAGGGTCAATCACCGGAAGCTGCTGCGTCGATTGAGAGCATATGGGCTTGGAGGCTCGCTTTTGAAATGGCTTCATAGTTTTATCGCAGATCGGCAATGGGCTGTGCAAATCAACGTGTCCCTTTCTCGTTGGAGGCCTGTCAGCAGTGGAGTACCACAAGGGTCGGTTTTAGGCCCTCTCTTATTTATTCTTTATGTGAATGACATAACACGTAGTCTGCAATCAACTTGCTTGATGTTTGCAGGCGATCTGAAAATATGGCGCGCAGTTGCTTCATCAACTGACCGTGAAATACTGCAAAAGGATATAGACGCCATCAGCAAATGGGCATCAGTCAACGATCTTCCGCTGAATGCTACCAAAACGAAACATTTGACGGTAGGCGTTCTGGAACCCTTTGATTATTACATCGATGACATGAAGATTGAGAGCTGTACGGAGACCAGAGATCTAGGCACGATTGTGACTTCCAGCTTGAAGACCGCAGCAAACACTGCTCAAGCACGATCAAAGGCCTTACGATGCTTGTGGGCCCTAAGAAGAACGTTTGCTGATTGTTCTATTCCTATGGCAAAAATACTTTTTAGCACTTACGTTCGACTACTCCTAGAATACGGTGTTGTAGCGGCGTTTTCCTGCACCGCAGCCGAAGAGCGACTTCTAGAAAAAGTTCAACGACTTGCGACGAGATTCTGCACCAGTATCTGCAAGCTACCATACGCAGAGCGATGTCTGAAATTGAATATTTTCTCACTAGCCTACCGAAGGGTTCGTGGTGACATGATACTCCTCTATCGGATTGTTTGCCGGAACGAGCTTCCTGGCCTCAGATCGCTTTTTGTAGTTATCTCCGACCATCGAACAAAGGGCCACAAATTTCGGTTGCTCGTCCACCGGACGAATCGTCTGTCGCACTGGTACAGATTTTCACAACGTGTTGTCGGCACTTGGAACTCACTTCCGGCCAAGGTTGTTGAAGCGCCAAGTCTATCTGTGTTCAAGAACAGCACCGATCAATTTCTCTGGTTCGCCAAAGACGACTGCTTTGAGAAACGAATCCACCTCCCAGGATACCCGAGGCGTTGGTAGTTATGCCGGTTCAAGAAAGAGCTTAAATGGAACTTTTGTACTCCTGCTCTAAATATAATTGTAAAAGCGTACAGCTTTTATCACGCTTATATTCTTTGATACTATGCCGTATCTTTCCCTCTTTCCACAGCGTTTCCCGTCCCAACAAATATGGATCACATTACCCTTCGACAACTTTGCTGAACTGCTGAAACTTCTTCATACCCAATGTACTAACTATCCTGTGGTTATTCCATTAAGCTTGTAGCTTTTTTCCACAAAACACTATTGACTATTGAGTGTCTTGCAACTCGCGTGATTGAGTGTCATCAAGGGAAACCTTACGCTACACGCCTGAAGTCTCTATATCTTTTTTAACTTACGCACCATCGTTTGAGATGTGACTTAATTGAATTGGTTAAGTGGCGTTATCATGAACGACTTCTTTGCCTTAATACCCGAGCTGTGCAGCCGCGGGCATTCACTCAAACTTGCTAAGGAGAGGTTTAGACTAGACTCCCAGAAGAACTTTTTCAGCCTCAGGACGGTAAATTTCTGGAACCGGCTTCCAGAAGAACTTATATCCTGCAGTTCTGTCGCGAGTTTTAAGAACGGTTTGGACCGCATCTGGGGTAAGCGTTTTCCTGCATACTCCCCCTAATTGCTATGTAAGATTAGGTAGTTAACCATTTTTAGCATTGTCTTCTAAATAATGTAAATGCTAGCGTTCTGTTTTTTAAATACACGACTCTTCTTTAGCTGACCTCTCACTGTACTGGCGAAGATATATTTTTATTTTTCCAGCATCATTCATAACGAGATGCTTCCTAAATACAACCCGGATAATCCCTTGGCGTCGCAATCGTCGAGGATATCCAAATCACAATAAGAAAAAACGCTTTGGCAGTGGTGGTTGCTTTGCAACATTCCACCGAAAGAAATTCTGGGCGCTTGATTGGCTCGTTAGCCACTTACTGTCCTGTGCAACTGAACTGAACTTACAACTAATTTCATGCAATACATTACGTACAAGTTGCTTGAACCAGCTTTCATATTTTACTGCGATAATCTCATCCGAAAGCGAATTCCACACGTTGACAACACTTGTTGAGAGCGTGAATTCCTGTTTGAGGCGTAGTGTCCGCTGTGGTAGCTTTAGAGCATGTCCGCCGGTTCTTGTCCCTGTTGCGAGACGGAAAAAAACTCGCGCAGTTCGTCACTATAGACTCCTAATAATATGCGATGAGTTAGAAGTAAGTCATAGCGCACAATCCGAATACTTAGTGACAAGTTTGAGGAGTTGAACTCTCCTTACGAGGAATCGATTTCAATCCTTGTCCGCCGTTGCACTTTTTCCAGCTGGTCATGTTCTCCCTTAGTTTGTGGAAACGACGCTGGCAAACCATATTCGAAAACTGATCTCACGTATGTGGGAAAAATGATGCTATACATATGGGGTGTAATCGCCGAGAACGATCGACTAATAGCCAACCATGCATTGTTTGCGGCACCATCCTTTCTGTTCCTATCCTCCTTGGATTTGAGCGACCGTACCACAATTTTACCGAGGTCACGTTCAATATCAACCCATTTCAGGTGATGATCTCCGTGAAAATACGTACCCTCATGCATGCTTTGCTCCAATACCATCACTGGGCATTTTGTCGCTTGACATGAAGCTGCCACTTTACCGTCCAGTCGAAGAAATGTTTTAATTAGTTTTGGAAACCGGTGTTATCAGTAGAAAAGCATACGGTAACCCAAACTTTGAGATCCTTGGTAAAAAGTAGACAGTGAAAACTTAACTAGTCTGGGAGGTTATTAACATACACTTTGAAAAGGAACGGTCCGAGAACAGATCCCCGGGGAACCACGTATAATCGGCGACTTAACATCGACCTGTTTATAACAGTCAGTAACGAAATCTTCAATCTAATTTAGAACAAGTCCTTTAACATCAAGAGCACAGAGGTTGAGCGGTAGTCGTTTGAATAAGTCACAGTCAAAAGCCTTACTAAAATCAATGAAGACTGTGACTACCGTGTGGCCCAAATCAAGTTCAGCAGCCCGCGGGCAGTGATGAGATTGGATACACATGATCTTCTTTTCGTAAAACCTTGTTGAGTCGAGGTTAACTGATTGGGTGTAGAGAGAAAATCTTCCAGTTTTTTTCAGCAGTTTTTCCAGAGTTTTCCCAACTACCGAAGTGATCCAGGCAAAGTGCCTCACAGTCAGAGACTGCACGTGGGCTGAGATACTGTCAGCTTGTCTAGACGTAGACAGATATGAGGGGGGAATAGAAATGGTAGTGAGACTCCAGCATGTTTCAGTATGCAGCTCACTACCGATGGCCAATCAATTTAGCACGATGTTAGCCACACAGCACCGGTCGGTAGTTAGCCGGATCTCTGGTTTCCCCGCCCTTATACTTTGGTTCGATAATGTCATACACCCAATATTGTGGTAACACTTCATGTAGCACTTCTGTGCTGTACAGCTTACACCGTGCTAA
>JACCGJ010014347.1:0-23303 GCA_013407085.1 Atriophallophorus winterbourni
CCTGTGGTAATTATAAAGTAAATTGCTTTTTTAACCATAAATCTTGAATCCTAAATCTTGAATTTCCGAGTTCAGCGGGTTTTGAAGGTACCGAAGACAGGATAAGACTGATAGGAATCATTGAACATAGTTTCTCGATATAGTTTGCTCTTCAGTAATTTTCGTTATGCCTCTTTCTGTTGAACTTCTGGTATCGGTGTTTCTTGAATGGGCAATAACGCACATTATGACATTCGCCACATTGGTAACAGTTGGATGAGGGCTTGGCATCTTGATCGACACGTTGATCATTCTGACAGCTGCTACGGTGCTTGACGGCTAAAATCATCGGCTCAATCTGGCCGGGTTTTGTTCCACCAACGCAGTATCACGTTTTCAATTCAGCAATCTCTGACATTCGGTTGTGATTGACATCAGGTTTATGTTTGGATCTTGATCGAGTCACGAAGCTAGTCTCGTGCAAATCTCTTTATCCTTCTCTGACTGCAAACCACAGACAAATATCAGCGATTGAAATCGGTCTTCAGTCATATCTTTGAACTTCAACCGTTTACAAGCTCCAATACCTTTCGCTGCAGACGTTACAAAATCATCACAATACTCTTTGACCAAGTACATGCAATAATATCGTCTAATAAACAAAGAAGACTGTTCGCAAAAAATTTTTTCTAACAATTGTACAATATGGTCAAAAGTGAATGCAGTTGAGCATTTTTGTAAAATAAAGTTGATAAACTTCTCATGTTTCAACGTGTCCAATTTTCTCAGCAGCGTCTCGTTTTTTGAACACCATAAGCTTTGTTGAGGTCAGATTGAAAATATTTTCGAGGCACTTGAACCAAGATTCGAAGGTGAAACCGCTTTCTGGGTCGTAATTGAATTCTTGGATGGTGTTGATGATTGCATCCACCGCTGGGTTTTGTACGTCAGTCTTGTCGTCTTCAGAAATGACACTCAGATATTCAAGGGTCTGGATCAAACGAATTGGCGTTGCTCTTGCTAAAGTATTGATTTTAATTCTCTTGCTGTGATTGCCATTTCGTTTTGCTGGGTTCTTTTCTTCCCGTCGCCATGTTGTTTTATCTGTGGTTTGGTACTGCTGGCACAGCCGTGAGTTTTGACAGAACACAACCGTTGCTTAACTCGTCTATTCACCAAATGCAAAGAATATCACAACGTAAGCGAGTGCGTGAATATCACAGTGAGTGAAAATCCTAATTTGAACTCACCATCGAACTTGATTACTGATTATTCGGTAGATAGTTCGCTGTCTATACAACAGACTGTGCCCTCCTAACATGCCGGTACAAATTTTCACCTTTTGACTTGTGATATTCTCATGCTATATTTTAACAACTTATGAATGATATTTCTCGCGATATGGTTGGAGTTGAAGTATTGGAACTGTTTCGAAGATTCACCTATAAAAATGTTGCTGTTAATACGAAAAAGTGTTTGTTTTCTGTGTCGAATTTTGAATGCCTTGGATACATTGTTAATGGTAATGGTTATAAACCAGATCCCAATCGTTTAACCCCACTAACGAATGCTGAGTCTTCAAAGAACCTGACACAATTGAGATCTCTTATCGGTGCATTGCAATACTATTCGAGGTTTATTCCAAATATTAGTGTAAATGCTTCACCATTATTTTTGCTTCAATCAAAAGAAACTTTTGTGTGGACTGATGAACATGAACATTTATTACGCAGCATATTATTCTTCCTGAAATCAGATGCATTTCATCTTCCATTTAGTCCCAAAATTTATTCCTTGGTAATTACTGATGCATCCCCTGACGGTATTGGTGCTGTTCTCAAGCAAAATGGACATGCAGTAATTTGCGTTTCTCTCAGGCTAACTACTGCTGAAAAGGGTTATGTTCAAACACACCGTGAAGCGTTAGCTGTCTATTCGGTCATTCAACGTTTACACAAATTCCTGTTTGGTCATTGTTTCACCATTTTTACTTACCATGAAGCTTTAAAATTTATATACGATCCTGGTAAATCTATTTCGAAAAGTACTGCCGCAATGGTTCAACGATGGAGTATAGCACTTAGTGCTTATGATTATGCAATTGAACATCGAAGTGCTAAACACACTCAACATGTAGATTACCTGTCACGCCAGTCACTCCTAGATGCTAAACCTGATGATACTTTTGATTTTCTTTAGGTGCAACCACTTTCTGTCAGTCGTCATTTGTTAATTCGTGACACGAAAAGTTTCATTTCTGCTATTTTTACTGCTTTGAAGAAAGGATGGAATTCACATATTCGGAGAAAATTTCCGTCACCTTTAACTAGACGAACTCCCAATGCCTCTTGATGGTGTATTATGCTTGAATGATTGAATAATTATTCCTCCTACTTTGCGTAATGTTGTTCTGAATGATTTGCATTCTGGATATCTTAGAATAGAAAAAATGACGTCTTGAGCCAGATTTTTTATTTTGAAATAGACGCCGACATACGTAGAACTGCTATTTCATGCGAAGCTTGTCATCATTAAGTTTTTCGACAGCCATCCGAATGGACACCATGGCCATTGGCATGTGAATCATCGCATTCATTCTGATTATTGCGGAGCATTTTTAAACAATTACTATGCATTGGTCGTGATTGATTCTTATTCAAAATGTCCTGAAGTTTTTTGGACGCAGAAACCAAATTCTAGTTTTACTATTCTTGCACTGCGAAAGGTTTTCAGCCGCGAAGGAGTTGCTATTGGTTTTGTTAGTGATAATGGCAGTCATTTTTCTGCTCCATGTGTTATACAATGGTTACATTCTCTTGGTTGTCGGCGCTTCACTTCACCTCGTCATCCACAATCAAATGGATTGGTAGAAAATTTTGATGGTACCTTAAAGTGAGCAATCACGTCTTGTGAACCTACTACATTTGACGAAATTGATCGATTTGTTGACAATTTCTTTTTGCAATATCGCAATTTTACTCATGCAACTACCGGACAATCTCCAGATATGCTATGAAAAGCAAGATCTCTGAGATCAAATCTGTTAGGTCTGGGATCAGCTGAAGTTTCATTTCATCGTTGTAATGAATTCCGACCGCGCTCTGGTATCGTGCTTGGCAATATTGGTAAATGCAGGGTAAAAATAATGGACCTTGATGATGGCTCAATGGATCATCAGAGATACAGGTCAGTTATGTTCCGATTCTGATTGCATTGACCATCATAACACCACTATCCTAGATACATCTGAAGATGCTAAACCGAAAAGACTTTCAAGAAGATCAGAACGTTTAATAAACAAGCCGTACCGGGATTATAAAAACCCAGTATCATTCGCAAACTGCGGTGGATGTGGTGACTGTTCCAATAACAATCAATAATATACAATCAATAGTAATCAATAATACTGTTATTCAAAATTTTTCGTTGTTAAACACACATTAATTAATTATTACATACCGTGTAATTCGAATGCTGAGTGTGGTTTATTCTCACTTTTATTCTTGGTTTGGTTGTTTCATTCAATTTAATACAATGCAATTCACTACACACGGTCAAGCTATAAACATTCCCGCAATTTTGTAAATAATCTAGAGACCACCGACGGAATGAAGATATGATCATTCGGCGAACGTTTCATGTCATTTCTTTTAGCAAGGAGATTCTTATTCATTTTCTTATTAGGAATCAACTCTAATTAGCTGTTGTAAATGTTAATCATCAATTCCCTTACCAGATGAAGAAAGCTCCATGAATATGACGGCTTCATCCGGCTTAAGAAATGTAACATTTTCGTTTTATTGTTCAAGGAACTGTGTCGGACATGGACTGTCAATTATCTGCGCCTATAGTGGTGAAACGACGCCTGCCATTAGTACAAAATCTGAGCACATGAATTATTTAAGGAGAAAATCGCTGCCTAATTATTAATATTAAATAGTGATAAACTATAGCTAATGCCAATTTGGCATTTCACAATGGGAATTTTGTGATTTCAGTCAATAACCATGAAAATCGCACTGTATCCTAGAAGGCTACTTCTATTCAACTGTACTCAAAGCTTCATTCCAGTAAAAGGTTTCGCTAATTTACAATTTAGATCAATTATTACCAACTAGAAATTCTTAATTGCTTTCGGATACATCAGTCATTAACTAACATGTCACGTGCAAATGAGCCGATATTTAGTAATTCGTCGAATGGGGTATTACCATCCGACAAAATAGGAAGTTCAGTAGCAAAGACTCTATAACATTTAATTTTAAGCGCGAGGTCAATTCATTTTTTCCTTAAAAATGACGCCGTTCGTACTGCAGTTAATTCCGTTTTCAATAATTCGTTAATGACCAGTTGAAATGTGTTGCTTGTTTTCGAAGCACATTTAGGAAGGTTACGGGAAATCCAGCACATTAATCATGGAGATAACGTCTAATCGCAGCTCAATCCACCTATTAGCAACTAACTCAATGTTCTGCATCATTGTCTGTCGGACTACATGATGTTGTTCTTCACCGGCAGTGATCAATTTGCAATCTGTAATGCCAGTGAAATCATAAGAGTTAGCCAGAGTCCCTATATCGAGATGAGCGTCTTGAAAACATTGATTCAATAATCGGTCATATATTGTAGCACGAGAATTATGTTCTTACACTTTATTGCTTTTGCAATTGATGCATATTTTTGTTTGCGTGCATATTTCGTTAGACAAATAGATCAGTGTTTAACTAACGAGGTGCACAAATTTCAATAAATGGGAAAGTCTACAAATCATTCAGAAGTGGACTTGCAAAATAACTTTGTGAAAAATAGCATTATAATGTCAATCTGTAAACTGCGATAGGACGACGTTGAACTCAAAGCGCTTGAATGTTCAAATTTACTAGACAAGTTGTACTTAAACGACAAAATGTGAAGCGCATTAAGAACTTTCTGTAATATTGATAAACCATCTTGGCCACGATTTCAAATGCATATCTTTATGTTGTCCTCAAATAAATGCTAGATATTATAGAATGTTTTTCTTATATCAATGAAATATAATATAGAATTCGGGATGGAGTTTCAAACGTTGAGGAACTCTGGTAGCGTCTGTGGTAGCTTTAAATGATGCACGAACTACACCAACCTGAAGTGTGTGGCCTGTACGTTGAGCAATTAAATGATTCAACAAAATTCCGATTGTGGTAAGGATTTCTACCCCATGTGAAAGCATGCTTTGTATAACTTAATCATATTCTTCGGAGATATCGAGGTAATATGCATTATGCATCATTACCTAATTTCTAATGTCTAATCTTCCAGCATTATCAATAGGATACATAACGGGCAATGACTCATGACTTAGCGATTACATTGCGCGCATTCGATCTAGGCACAAACAGTTCCAACACCTTATGCGAGATATACTTTGCATCTAACTGCTTACAAATTCGTGTTTCATCAGTTGGCATGGATTTTGTCAAAGCTAAAGTTATCTAAAATTATCTATGTATTTAAAAATGTTGGTGACCAATATGGGAAACATATTCATTTAACTTAAAACTTGTAGTGCGTCGACTAGAGTGTTATTTATTGGTGAAGTCTCGCATCTGGCTAAGAAGCATATTCAGACTAAGGGCGTTAAAACCAACAGAGATCACGTCTAAATTGCATTTGAATTGCACTTATCATGTTTAAATAAACAGGAGAGAGTAAAATCAACCGATGCACACGCCCCAACATGCTGTGCAATCCGTTTAATGTGTAATTTGTGTAAGCCAGTCTCCACTTGATTACGGCAAACAAACAGAAGCCCGTTGCGGTTTGTAAGTGTGATGTGTGAGCAAATCATCACTTTGATGGGTGTTGTTCGTCGCTGGAGCACCACGACAACTTTCATAGATGTATAGGAAGTAGCTCTGGGAAAATTCTAATCGGTCGCAGTTTACGATGACGAATGTATTGTTTACATTGCACCCAATTGGCTTCGTGCAAATAGTTTAATTCTTATAGCTCACACTTCGAAATTCTAAATGTACATATTCTGTTAAACTGGGAAAATAGGCGAGCCCATCGCTGAACCGTCCTTTTTGCTTGTATATCTGCTCATTAAAAAGAAGTGGATTATATATTTCGACAAACCGCGATACCATTGATAATTTGCTGGAGACTCAATTTTTGTACGATTTGTGAAAGTGGTGTCTGAATTGAGTTTTTCTGGGTTAATTTCATATCGCTAGTGGTGCTCACTTTCGCTAACAAGTTGCTTGATTCGAAACCTAACATCATCTTATCCCCCCAAGCGTTAGTTTGCTTGAGCAACAAACTAACTTGGGAGATTTCTGAATGAAAGAATTTTTGTCACCGGCTAGCGATTTCGAGAACAATTGTTAGGGCAGATCCAACGAATTCTACTTTTGCTCAAATAAAACGCTCTGCAATATAGGATGAACAGATCGGCAAATGTTTATCAATAGTCATCATTCGCCAATAAATGGATATTGCGAATCTTTTGAATCAAGCGAAATGGCACCCGATATACTTTCCTTTAGTTCCAGCCAGTTTAATTTTCGACAGCATAATGTGTCATTCTGTCCGAATGTGTTCTAAAACATTCGTCAACGTATTCATAGTGATCACATGTATCAGCTCCATATTCGGAGCGACCCACAAGTCAAATATATTCAAGTTCTTGTTATGTGAATGCAAAAGACGCGAATTATAATTCCTTAACGATCAAGAGAATGGAAACCCAGCCCTGTAAATTATTTATTTTCGTTCTAAGACGCGGCTTAGTCGTCTTTTGCAATTTTGAATAAAATAAATTAATTGTGATTTATCAGCCTTTAGGAGACGAATCAAGCGAATATCATTTTTCATCTGTATTTCTTAAATGTTTCTCACTTGAGAATAGCTGGAAATTAGGTTGTACAATAGACAGCTATGGACAAGTTCGCATTAAATTGATCAGCCCAGAAATGTCAAACAAAGTACCCTGCTTCTAAAACATTATAGACGCGGTTATATTTTCCCTCCAATATTCAGAATATCTCTTGAAATTACTGAAAGTCAAAACTGTAAAAAAACTTTTTCAAAAATCAAACAATTAACAAACATTGTTCGATATATGATGGATATCAAAATTATGTGAATAGCGGATTTTATTTCCTCGTTACAACAATAATCAAAGTAATGTATTGTGTTTTTCACATCCTTATCGCTTACACAGCACTACCGGTTTATGGCTGTTTGTCGTCATCAGGTGGAGACAGTAAGATCAGTTTCAGTGAGCCTTGACACAGTGTAATAGCGTTAAACAAAATTAAACTTGTTATATATGGGTTATATATAGGGTTACATAGGGTTCTTAACAAGAACCACGATGTTGAATTAAATAATCACAAAGTGATTATTTGAATTTTTTGTATTTTTTTCGCACTATTTAAAGCGGACTTGTTAGAGCTTCACTCGAAAAATGCTCTCAAGGGTGGAGTATTGTAAGAAAATAATTGTGAGTTTGACTGTTAAAACGTGTTATTTGTTGTTTATTTTTTCCACTACTCGTTGTCACAAAAACTTGGGGATTTCATTTCCAATTTCAAAGATTCTCAATGCTTTTTCTGTTTTATTTCTTAGCCTCGTGATTCGTTCTGGAAAACGGTATACTTTGTGTTTTTAAACCCTTTGCAAAAAAGGAGGGCCTAATGGTACACGAAAATATGGTGAAATTTTACTTATATATTATATGGAAGGTAATGGTGAGAAGATAAATTTGTGTTCACAAAACACGGGTAGAGTTGGGATATATCATTTCTTTTGTAAAGCGAACAAAATGTTTTAGACCGGGTGTTTGACAAATTTCAACAAACATGGAAAATAATATTTTAAAAAATCTGACTTTCGTGATTTTCGATACCTTATTCCGCAATTTTCAAATTTGCTTTTGTAGCGGTTGATGCAGCAGAGATTACACCACTAACAGCGTACGCCTTCTGATTATTGTACCCAACAAATTGGAACACCCTTCTCAACGTAACGCGGCATACATATCCAAAACAAACAGAAGGTAGACTTGTCCTAAAGCAGAATACGTTAGCAGCGTGGATAATCTATTCAATTGTGTACATATTTACATGTATCATTATTACAAAACAAATGACAAAATATGTAGGATTAATGGAATAAAATATACAATGATTAAAACACCATAATACTCCCTTCCCAGAGCGTTAAACAAAAAGTTAATCCGCGTAGTCTGCAAGATTTGCAGGCCACCTGACTCTCCGACCTGATCGTGTTTTTTGAACTGGTGAGGGTGGGTCAGAAGATGGAATAAAGAGTTCACACAGCTGGGTCGATTGGGTTGACTGAAGCACACTGGAGAAAATAGGATTGGGTAGAGTTAAAGGAAAACTGTCAACATCGATGGTGCCACTTTAGGTGTGAACGTTTGAGGGTGATGTTTCGTCGCACACTTGTTTGATAAAAGCTGCTTTCAAGCGGTCAATATTAACCGTATCTTCAGCACCATTTTTCTCGATGTCGAAGTATTTGGCGAAGCGGCTAATGAATTTAAATGGTCCAGCGTATGGGACTTGCAAGAGTTTGCGCGTATGATCAGTTCGAATAAATACAAAAGCACATGAATGTAAATCACTTGGCAATTAAACGTTACGATTGTATAGGCGAGTGGGGGTGACTCGGCTAAGACAGTTTGAACTCTAAAGATGAGGTAGATTGATATTGCTGTAAGTCACTGTCATGTTGCTGAGATTCTGCTAATTGCTTGAGATCCAAATTTTGTCGACTGATTGCAGTGAGTTGCATGCGAGGAAATAAATCTGCAATTGTGTTTGATGAAGGAAACAGATAACGTATATCACTCGCAAATTACGAAATAAAGTCAAGTTGACGTGTCTCACGGGATGAATATCTATCAGCTGTAGCAGACAGGGCAAACGTCAGGGGCTTGTGATCAGTCCAAACAGTGAAATTGCGGCCCTCAAGCAAATGTCGAAAATGGTGAACAGCAAAATATATACCTAACAATTCACGACCAAATGTGCTGTAACGTGTCTGGGTGGGTTGGAGACGACGGGAAAAGAATGCTAGCTGTTTGACAACACCATCAATTCTTTGCTGGAGGACAGCACCGACTGCTGCTTGGGATGCATCAGTGGCAAGCGAAAGTGAAGCATGAGGATTCCTAGGCATGTAGGATAATGAAGATGCTTCATTCAATGCGGTCTTTGAAACGATTCGACAGCATCAACATTCATTTAAAATTGTCGCTCATTTCCGCGTAACAAATCAGTCATTGGCTGAGATATGTTAGCACAATTTGGAATGAATCTTTGGTAGAAATTGACTAAACCAAGATATCGACGTAACTGTCGAACTTGAACTTGAACTTGAACTGTCGAAGAGAATTGGAGCATACCTAGTCGTTATTGGACGAGAGTTTAGCAGGCAAGGGGCGAATGCTTTTTTGATCAACATGATGTTCTAAAATTTCAAGAGCAGCGAGACCAAATAGGCATTTATCCTGGTTAACCACCAAACTGGGAAAGGCGCTGAAACACCGAACGCAGATGTACTGCATGTTCCACTTGAGACGAACTAGCAATGAGGACGTTATCAATGTATACATGAATGAAAGATAATCCTTGTAAAACTTGGTCCATGAATCTCTGGGAGGTTTAAGCAGCGTTGCGAAAACCAAAGGGCATTTTAAGAAATTCATAAAGTCCAAAAGGTGTAGTGATGGCTGTTTTCGGGATATCTTCCTCCGCGACAGGTATCTAGTGGTAGGCACGCACCGAGTCCAGTTTGAAAAACACAGTCTTTTCGTGTGAGGGAAGTGCAAAGTCGTATATGTGGGGGATAAGGTAACGATCGGGAACACTAACTTTGTTAAGAGCACGGTAATCTCCACATGGACGCCAAAAGTCAGCTTTACTCTTCTCAACAATGTGAAAGGGGCTTACCCAGGGCGATTTGGATTGCTGGATCATTCAAAGTTCAAGTATGTGTTCAAATTCACGCTTTGCAAAATCGAACTTGTTCGGGGCCAAACGACGGGGTCTGTCAAACACTAGAGGACTACGGATCAGAAGATGGTGTTTGACTTTATGTTTAACAGTAGTAGATTGCGAAATCGGCTTAAAAACTTTCAAATAAATAAATAAATAAATAATTTTTATTTTTGGAAATCCAAGTCATGTTAAACATGATCAGTAATTTCCGAAAGCTTTGTACAATCAGATTATAGTATGTACATTTGCAAAAACAATTTGTTCAAGGTCATTTGTTTCAGCGGAATTTAACGTTCAATAAACATAAATGTAACGGTATTTAAAGTTGCTTCCAGGTAATCGGTGCGTGATCTGATATAGTACGAAAACACAGGTATTGTGAGGAAAAGTCTAGAATGTTTTCGGCAACACTGATGATCAACGGATAAGTTCCATCGAAGATGCGTGAAGAATCTCTATTGTATTGTTCCAAACTTTTTCATTTTGATTGTTTAAAATAGATTGATCATTCCTGAACATGAACCGTTTTCTTGTCCGCTAGGCGGAGGTGATTTATTTCACTAGTTTGAGGTCTGGGGGCCAGTTTAATTTTGGTGCGGATTTATAATTTTTCTGTGGAGAAAATACTCAAAAGCAAGCGAATGTTGTTTCGATCGTTATGAACATTTAATTAATATCAATACCCAGGAATGCCATTATTATAAAAATCATCGGGCAGAACATTTAAATTAAGAAGATTGCGAATCTTTTCTATGGTAAGAAATGAAGCTAGATGTGATTTGAATTCATTTAAAGAGGAACTTAGTTTTATATATTTTGGAAGAAGATACGAAACCTTGATAATTTAATAAATTTTCACTGTTTCTCAAGCTATATTTAAAATCATGTCGTATATGAAGATTCGAACGTATTTCCATATTATCCGTTGACAGTATTTTAAAGAATAAGGCGAGGTTATGCTTGAGTCTGCAAAAGCATAGGGGATCCAGTTTCAGTTGTATACATCTTTCTCTATATGATTGTTTGGTAGTATATCCGATGATTGATCTCGAGAAATTCTGTCAGTATGTCACTGAACGCTGATGGTATGTCAGGGGTAAGTACTCGAATTGTTCGGATGGGGGAATCACATAAGTGACCAAACGAATTAATCTTGGTTAAATTGTCAATAAGCTTATGTGTAGCTATATTGATCGAAATAATAAAATAAGAAAGGAAATCTGTACCCAGAATTTATACTTTGACATCGGTGAGCGTGAAAATCCATCGAAAGTTACGTCTGAGACCTAATTCGACAGAAAGTGATCTTTGACCGAAAGCAGAAATTTTCGTGCCGTTTGCCGCCTGCAACGTCAACGAAGACGAGTTCTTGCGTTCCGTAGTGGATGGTGAGATGACGCTAATTTCAGCACCCGTGTCGATGAGGAACCGCATTTTAGTGGCCCAGTCGGTAATGTAAAAGGGTGCCGGTCAGCGCTGCCGTGTCTACTGTCTGGCTTCGCGGTTTCCCTGCTTGGACAAATTTGAGTCGTATGTGCTAGGTGGCGTGCAATGCAGGGCTTTTGCACCGAATCGAATATGATAATAGCAAAGACGCGATCCGTTAGAACTACTAGTGGATCGTTTCTTTGGCTGACGAGGATGATGGTTTCGTGAGTTACTACGGGATCGTGCGATGTTTTTTTACTTGCAGTGACAAGTTATGGAACATCAAATTCAGCTTTTCCAAATCGCTCGGAGTCTGTGTACTGGGATTTTTGTCACTCGTGAGACAAGGTAACGCTGTGCGAGATATCGTGAACTTCGTCTGCAATGCGTGCCAAGTGCTGGAGACTGGTGTGCTTGTCCATAATGGTTAAGTCTTTGCGGACGTCGGCTGTAAGACTCTGCTGCCATAATTCACGAATGATCTTGTCATCAACAGGCTTGTGTCCTTGTAATTGAAACATTTGTCGCAGGTGTTGTGACGGAGTGTGATCAGCCATTTCTAAGCCGGACAACAGTTTCCGTAGGTTTTGCTCGTCATTAGACGAAGTGCGTGTGATGTTGGCATGTTTAAGAGCATCGTACGGATTATCAGCAGGGCGGTTGTAAATTAAATCAGCAACCTTCTTTGCGACTGACCATGGCAACATAACGAATACATGATTATACTGGGCTCGTTGAGTTTTTACGCGGTAAGACTCGAATTGTGCTTCGATTTGTGCGAACCAGAGGCGAGGGTCGTTCATACCAAAAGAAGGAAGGCTAAAGTGTGACATAGCGTCTGTAGAAATGTCCTCAGATGGGGTATCAGAAAATGCTGACTTAAGATCCATTTCGTAAATGAAAAATATATATGACAGCAAAATCAACATGAAAAGGAGTACATTTAAGAACGAAAATTTCAAAAAGAAAAATGTTCGGGGCTCACCAATTTGTAGCGGTTGATCCAGCGGAGATTTCATCTCTAACAGCGTACGCCTTCTGATTACTGTACCCAACAAATCGGAACAGACTTCTCAACGTTACACGGCATACAGATCCAAAAAATCAAACGATAGACTTGTCACAAAGCAGAACACGTTAGCAGCGTGAATAATCTATTCAAATTGGTACATATTTACATGCATCATTATACCAAATCAAATGACAAAATATGTAGGAATAATTTAATAAAATATACAATAATGAAAACACCATACCTTTATAGAGCTAAACTCGAAAAATTCTTTCAAGGGTGGATTATTAGGATAGAAAAATTGTGAGTTTGACTCTAAAAACGTGATATTTGTTGTGGATTTTTTCAACTACTTTTTTAAAAATAAATTTGGACTTTTCAATCCGATTTACGAGGATTTTCAATTCTTAATTTTTTTCTTTCTGGGCCTCCTGTTTCGATCTGGAGAGCGGTATACTTTGCGTGTTTAAGCCCTTTGCAAAAAGGGGGGCTAATGTTACACGAACATATGGTGAAATTTATACTGATATATTTTTTAGAGAGTTATAGTTAGAACATATTTTTGTGTTCACATATCCCGGGTGGTTTGAAGATATCATCACCTCTGGCGAGCGTTGTGAACAAAATGTGTTAGACCGTCAGTTCGGGTGGGTGTCAAATTTTAACAAAAATGGAAAACATGTTTTAGAAAAAATCTGAATTTTGTGATTTTCGTTACATTATTCCGTACTATTCAAAGTGTCCTTCTTAGAGCTAAAATCGAAAAAATTATTTTAGGTTGGAGTACTAGAATAAAATGATTGTGAGTTTGACTCCCAAAACGTGGTATTTGTTGTGTATTTGTCCACTTTTTTAAATAAATTTGGGGAATTCAATCTCAATTTTGAAGATATTCAATTCTTTTTGTTTAATCTTCCTGACCCTCCTGAATTGTCCCAAAGCAGAACACGTTAGCAGTGTGAATATTCTATTCAATTTATGTACATATTTACATGTATCATTATAACAAAACAAATGACAAAATATGTAGGATTAATATAATTAAATATACAATAATGAAAACACCATAAATTTATAGAGCTAAACTCGAAAAATTCTTCTAACTGGGGAGTATTCGCAAAAAAATTGTGAGTTGAGACCCTTTAAACTTCGTATTTGTAGCGCAATCGCTCCACAATTTTTTAATAAATTTGGGATTTTAAATCCAAATTTCGAGGATATTCAATTCTTTTTCCTTATTCTTTCTATGCCTCCTGGTTCGATTTAGATCGGTATATTTTGTGTTTTGAAACCGTTTGCACAAAGCGGGGGTCTAATGGTACGCGAAAATATGGTGAAATTTCTAATTATATATTTTACAGAATCCAAAAGTGAGAAGACAAGTTTCTGTTCACAAAACATTGTGTGGTTGGGAGTTTTCATCTCCTCTGGCGATCGTTGAGAACAAAATGTATTAGACCCTTTCTTCGAGTCTTTGACAAATTTCAACAAACATGGAAAACATTATTTAGAAAAAATCTGAATTTTGTGATTTTCGTTACATTATTCAAAGTGTCCTTCTTAGAGCTAAACTCGAAAAAATTCTTTTAAGGGTGGATTATTAAGATAAAATGATTGTGACTTTGACTCCAAAAACGTGGTATTTGTTCTGTATTTTGTCCACTTTTTCAAATAAATTAGAAGATTTCAATCTCAATTTCAAAGATATTCAATTCTTTTTGTTTGATCTTTCTGAACCTCCTGTTTCGATCTGCAGTGCGGTATATTTCTTGTTTTAAACCCTTTGCAAAAAAGAACGCCTAGCGGTATACGAAAATATGGTGAAATTCCAACCAATATATTATACAGAATCTTATAGTGAGAAGAAACTTTTGTGTTCACAAAAGCCGGTGTAATTGGGGTTTTTCATGTCATCTGGCGATCGTTATGAACAAAATGTGTTAGACACTAACTTCTGGTGTATGACAAATTTCAACAGAAAATAAAACATTAATTTAAAAAATCTGAATTTTTCTGATTTTCGATACCTTATTCCGTACTTTTCAAAATGGTCTTCTAAGCGCTAAACTCGAAAAATTCTTTTAAGCGTGGAGTATTATGAGAAACAAATTGTGAGTTTGGCTCTAAAAAGGTGGTACTTGTTGTGAATTTTTCTACTACATTTTTATATGAATTTAGGGATTTCAATCCCAATTTCGAGGATTTTCAATTCATTTTCTCTTCTCTGAGCCCTCTGTTTCGTTCTAGAGAGCAGCAAACTTTGTGTTTTCTAAACACTTTGCAAAAAACGGAACCTAATGTTACACGAAAATATGGTGAAATTTCCATTTATATACTATATGGAAAGTTATAGTTAAAAGATAATTTTTTGTTTACAAAACCCGGAATGGTTGGGAGGAATCATCTCTTCTGTAGAAGGTTGTGAACAAAATGTGTTAGACTCTAACTTCCGGTGTTTGTCAAATTTTAACAAAAATGGACAAAAAATCAGAATTTTTGGATTTTCGATACCATATTGCGCACTTGTCAAAGTGGCCTTCATAGAACTTCACTCAAAAAACTCCTTCAAGGGCGGGAGAAAATTTGTGAGTTTGACTCTAAAAACGTGGTATTTGTTGTGCATTTTTCAACAACTTTTTTTGATAAATTTGGGGATTTAAATCACCATTTGGAATATATTCAATTCTTTTTCTTTATTCTTTCTGAGACTCATGTTTTGATCTAGAGAGCAGTATATTTTGTTTTTAAACTCTTCGCAAAAAGGGGACCTATTGTTATACGAACATATGGTAAAATTTTCACTATATATTATATGGAAAGTTACAGTTAAAGATAATTTTTTGTTTACAAAACCCGGAGTGGTTGGGAGATATCATCTCCTCTGGAGATCGTTGTGAACAAAATGTGTTTGACACTTACTTTTGGGTATTTGACAAATTTTAATAAAAATGGACAAAAACATTTTTTAAAAATCAGAATATTTGGATTTTCGATACCTTAATCCGCACTTTTCAAGGTGGTCTTCATAAAGCTAAACTCGAAAAATTCTTTCAAGGGTGGATTATTAGGATAAAAAGTTTGTGAGTTTGACTCTAAAAACTTAGTATTTGTTGTGTATTTTTTCAACTACTTTTAAAAAAAATTTCGACAATTCATTCCGATTTTCAAATCTTAATTTTTTTCTGAGCCTCCTGTTTCGATCTGGAGATCAGTATACTTTGTGTGTTTAAGCCCTTTGCAAAAAGGGAGGCTATTACACGAAAATATGGTGAAATTTCCACTGATATATTTTTTTAGAGAGTTATAGTTTTTTTATTTTTGTGTTCACATATCCCGGGTGGTTTGAAGATATCATCTCCTCTGGCGAGCGTTGTGAACAAAATGTGTTAGACCGTCAGTTCGGGTGGTTGACAAATTTTAACAAAAATGGAAAAAAATATTTGTAAAAAATCTGAATTTTTTGATTATCGATAAATTATTCCGCATTTTTAATAGTGGCCTTCATAAATCTAAACTAGAAAAATTCTACTAACGGTGAAGTATTAGGAGAAACATTTTGAGTTTAGACCCTTAAAACGTGGTATTTTTGTACTAATTTGTTTAAGATATTTATGGATTCCAATCCCAATTTCGATGATTTTCATTTTTTTTCTTCCTGGGAGTCCTGTTTCGATCTGGTGAGCAGTATGCTTTATGTTTTTAAACCCTTTGCAAAAAGGGGGGCCTAATGCTACACGAAAATATGGTGAAATTTCCAATTATATATTATATAGAAGCTTGCAGTGAGAAGAAAATTTTGCGTTCACAAAATCTGGGTTTTGTGGGAGGTAGCATCTCCCCTGGTGAGCGCGGTGAACAAAATGTGTTAGACTATTACTTCGGGTGTTTGACAAATTTTAACAAAAATGGAAAAAAATGTTTTAAAAATAACTGAACTGTTTGATTTTGATACATTATTCCTCACTTTTTAAAGTGGCCTTCTTAGAGCTAAACTCGAAAAAATTCTCTCAAGGGGGAGTATTTATTAGAAAAATTGTGAGTTTAGACCCTGAAAACGTGGTATGCTTTGTGCATTGTATACTCTAATTTGTTTTATAATTTTAGGGATTTCAATCACAATTTCGAGGATTTTCAATTCTTTTACTTTTTTCCTGGGCCACCTGTTTCGATCTGGTGAGCCGTATACTTTCTGTTATTAAACCCTTTGCAAAAAGGGGGGCCTAATGGTACACGAAAACATGGTGAAATTAACCCTACCTTAGTTCTAATCCTAACTAAAAGCCTAACCCTTACCTTAACCTTATCACTATCCATAACCCTCACCCTAACACAAACGTTAACAAAAACTAAACATTAAGCCTAACCCTAAACATAATCCAAACCATATCCCTTGCGCTTACCCTAACCATAATCCTAACCAAATCCCTAACCCTAACAATAACTTTAACCGAAAGATTAACACTATGCCCTAACCCTGACCTTACCCCTTCCGATAACCCTGAGCCTAACCCTATCCATAACACTAACCCAAACCTGACACTAACCCTAAACAAGTTGTGATTGTATGCGAATGCTGGATAAGGCTGGTAAGAATATCCCTCTCAATCACTTGAGCCCAAGCGCATGTGGACTGGTTATAAATACAAGACGATGAAAGATAAGGCTATTGTGCTCGAATTTTCCCAACAAACACCGCACCGCACAATGGAAGAATTGTTAACAAGATTTGCTTGTATGTCATTGATATTAGGCTAGTACGAACAAACTGTTCAACCACATTAGCCCACACTTTAGTAGATGGTGTATAAACACATGTACGAAAAATATAATTTACATTCACTTCCATCACAAAACACCAACACCGGATTCGTGCTGTTTGCAATCATCAGATAGTGACAGTAGAATCAAGATCCGTATGCGCTTGAAACAGTGGCAAAATGGTAATTAATGTGTGCTTGTATAACACTGATGTGGATGACCCTAGTTCAATCACATGAGCCAACAATCATGTACATACGTTTTAAACACATGAACATGAAACGAAATGCTCATTAGCATGACTTTCCATCAACAACCATGGCACGACCGTTTTCGAGCTGTTTACCCTCATCATGTGGGTACAGTTGGATCAGGAACCGCATGCGCTTCTAACAGTGGGAAAATGGTTAACAAGTTGTGCTTGCATGCCACTGTTAAATAAGGCTGGTACGACCAACATGTTCAACCGCATAAGCCCACACTTATGAAGACAGTGTTTAAACACGACTATGTACGAAAAATCTAGTTTACATGCACTTACAACACAAACACACCCATTCACCGGTTACGTGCTGTTTGCACTCATCAGGGAGGGGCAGTAGGATCACAATCCGCATGCGCTTGAAACAGTGGAAGAATCGAAAACAAGTTGTACTGTATACCACTGATTACGATGAGGCTATTACTACAAACTTATTAAATCATATGAGCCCACAAAAAATGTAAACGATGTTTAAGCCCATGTCAAAGAACGTAAAACCTCATTTGCATGCATTTTCTCTGCAAAACCCGCACGACCGGTTTCATCGGTGTTTGCATTCATTAGGTAAATACACTAGGATCATGATCCGCTGGCGATTGAAACAGGGGAAAATGGTACACAAGTTGTTCTTGTATGCAACTGTTGCATAAGGAAGGTATGAACAACCTGTTCAACCACATGAGCACACAATGTTTAAACACAGGAAAGAGTACGACAAAGCTAAATTGCTGGCATTTCCATCACCCACATACATCACACCGGTTTCGTGATGTTTGCAGGCTTCAGTTAGGGGCGGTAGGATTAGGATAGGCGTGCTTCGGGAAACATGTTAAAAATGGTAAACAAGGTGTGCTTGTATACCACTGATAATGATGGAGCTGTTAATAACAACTTGTTTAATCGCATGAGAAAACAAAAATGTAGACAGGGTTTAAACACATGACCATGAAATGAAAGGCTCATTTGCATGAATTTCCATCAAAAAACAAAGCACGACCAGAGTCGTGCAGTTTGCACTCATCAGGTAGTGACAGTAGGATTAGGAACCGCATGCACTTTGTATTAGGGTAAGAATGGTAAACAAGTTGTGCATGTATGCCTCTGATGGATATGTCTGGTACGACCAACATATTCAACCACATGAGCGCACACTAATGTAGACGGGTTTTAAACACATGACCATGAAATACGAGGCACATTAGCATGAATTTCCATCAACAAACACAGCACGGCCGGTTGCGTGTAGTTTGCACTCACCAGGTTGGCACAGAAGGATCAGGATCCGCATGCGCTTGAAACAGTGGAGGAATGGTTAACAAGTTGTGCTTGTATGCCACTGATGGATATGGCTGGTACGAAGAACCTGTTCAATCGCATGAGCACACACTCATGTAGACCGGTTTTAAACACAACCATGAAACAAAAGGCTCATTTGCGTGAATAGTTTTATCATCAAACACCGCACGACCAATTTCGCGCATTTTGCACTCATCAGTTATTGACAGTAGAATAAAGATCCGGATGCGCTTGAAACATTGGAAGAATGGTAAACAAGTTGTTCTTATATGCCACTGTTGTATATGTACGAACAACCTGTTCAATCACAAAAGCCCAATCTTATGTAGACAGGGTTTAATCACATGACCATGAAATAAAAGGCAAATTAGCCTGAATTTCCATTAACAAACAAAGCACGACAAGTTGCGTGTAGTTTACACTCACCAGGGAGGTACAGGAATATCAGGATCCGCATTAGCTTGAAACACTGGACAATTGGTAAACAAGTTGTGCTTTTATGCCACTGATGTATAAGGCGGTTTCGACCAACCTGTTTTATCACATGAGCCTACATTCATGGAGATAGTTTTTATACCCATAACGCTGTAAGAGAAACTACACTCACCGACAATCAGGGATTTATATGCGAATATCTTTCGCACTGCTACTCACATAGTGAGAACATGGACATTATCGTTATGATATGATTATTTGACTGATTACAAGCATCCGTGACCAGAGTGCGGGTGTGACTTACGCTAATGGAAACATTGGTCAGATATTCAAGCAAAATATTTGCCAGAAATTTATCGATACAGTGCAGTGGCTACAGCAACGGAAATCCAAAACCGATCTTAAAATGTTTAGTCAATCGTACAAACCTAGGTTCTGATTAAAACAGATTTTTAGAGCAAATTGCAATTGCATTGTTTTTCGCACACATTTTAGAGCCGAATAAAATATACACATATGGATCGCATGAAATTCAAGGATATAACAAAAACGAGAATGACGATAGGCATCATGCTCGTGAGAGTTATATGCTACGCATGAACCATTATAAGTAACCCAGGAATTAAATCATGCCCTTTGCTGCGGTCACGCGATCGAACTAGATGAGAGCGACGGAGAGAAAATATTTTCACGCAACATGACATCGTACAAATCTTATTAAAGTAGAAAGAAACCGAAATATGATGCAAATGATTTTGTTCGTATAAGAACAATGATTTTACATTAAGGCTGTTAGCCACACGTGTGCAAGTTTTGCACAAATACTGCACACAAATACTGCCAGTTTAATGGCTGACCACTGGTAATGTAAGTACAAACACTCTATCCTAACACTCAACGGAGTAAGACGCGCGAATCACATTTGTTATGTTACACTACAGTAATCGACAACTTGGATGTTCTAAGTCAATAATTTTCGCAGCTCTATTTAACCCTTTCAGGACGGATGTAAACTTTTGGTTACATGAACTTCGCAAGTCATTTTAAGCTAATTCTAACTGATTTTTTTTGCACGGCGGCATACAGAATTTTGTTAGCTGCAGGGTGGTTTTCTTCTTTGTTCGCAATCATCATTGACTTGTCCACAGTGATAGAGAAAGTATGTGCTGGTACGGGTATCGAACGTATCCTCACAATTCGCAGTTTTGTGAGCCGAATAAAAATCGTGTGAAAGTCTCAGTTATTATAAATTTTGTTCCAGTATAAACTTAGTCATGCCTAAAAAGAGATTATGTAAAAAAATTGGAATAAATCAGAAAATCTTCGAAATGCGTTGCGTTTAAATAGATGTAACCTTTATGTTACATCCGGCAGAAGTCACAAAATCGTACAGGCCTGTTGGAAGTGTCTCACGACCGTGTAGCGCTCATTGTTTCCATGGCAGATCGCACGATCGATAACTGCGGACACTTACTCATACGCCCACGACCCAGATCTCCTCACCGATTTCCTTTTTTAAGTTGATGTTCGACAATTCGGCATTCGAGACAATGGTTTACCAAACCAAAATTTATGCAATGCAGACCGCTGGGAAAGAGTTGCGAATTGACAATACGGATATGAGAACTTTCGTGGGGATCGCACTCCTCACTGGTATAATCAAAGTCTCTAGTTATCGAACTTACTGGAAAGAAGGTTTAAGCCTCAAAGCAGTTTCGAGTAATATGAGTCGAGACAGATATGGAGAGATAAAGCGCTATCTTCACTTTAATGATAACATTTTGCAGAAGGAAGATGGCAACAAAGATGACAAACTATTCAAAATTCGACCAATTATGGATTCCATCAAATCGAACTGTCAGAAACTTCCACAAGAAGAACATCAAGCCGTGGATGAACAAATCATTCCTACCAAAGCGCATATCTCCTTAAAACAATACAATCCAAGAAAGCCACATAAATGGGGGTATAAAGTCATATATAGAGCAGGAACGAGTGGCCTTATTTATGACTTCGAGATTTATACGGGGAAGGATCGGAAGAAGGAAGATCTCGAATTTGGAGTGTCATCAACCTACGCACTTCGGCTTGCTGAAGGTATACCTAAGCACAAGAACTACAAGTTATTTTATGATAACTGGTTCTCTTCATTGGGCTTATCAAGGAAGCTACAGGAATCTGGTATTCTCAATGTGTCTACCGTCAGGGTGAACAGGCTGAAAAGATGTATACTGAAGAATGATAAACTGATACAAAAAGATGGGAGAGGAAGTTACGACTTCAGAGTTGAAATCAATAGTAATATAATAGCTGTGAAGTGGTTTGACAACAAACCAATTCACCTACTTTCTTCATATGGGGGAATAGAACCGGCTGATACATTGATGAGATGGGATCGAAAACAGAAGTCATATGTAGAAGTTGGTAGACCTTTCGTTGTAAAAGAATATAACAAATTCATGGGGGGTCGATTTGTGCAATATGTTGATCGAACTTTATCGTACCGATTTCAAGTCGAAGAAATGGTACATGAGGATTTTTTTCTATCTGTTAGATCTGAGTGTGGTAAATGCTTGGTTGTTATACCGAATGACCTGTGATTTCATGAGTTTAACAGGAATGTGTCTCTCTGGCTTCAAAGAAGACAGCAATCGCTCTAATGACTCCGCCCGTAACTCCAAGAGGAAGGCCAAGGTCTACAACAGACATGCAGCAACCCGCACAGAAGATGAGGAAAATCTCTTGCCCACTGAATTCAGCCCGTTTCGACAACGTTGGACATTTTCCGCTCATCTCGAAAACCCGGAAGAGATGCAGGCACTGTGTAAAAGGATTGACTAAAGTGAGGTGTCAAAAATGCGATGTAGCTCTGTGTATTACAATGCAGTGCCATAAGGAAATGACGCCTGAAAATTGATGACTTCAGCCGGATGTAACCAATTGGTTACATTTTGTTATTTTCTCAATTATGTAAATATCACAAACTTTTTATATTATTTGTGTTATTTCACCCCTGGGCAACTCGTTTCCGGAGAATAAATATTTTATTTCGGGTTAGAAAATAATTCAGGCATGAAAGGGTTAAATACCAACCAAAAAATTTATCCGTTGAATAATTTCATGCACGCGTGCACAGATTTCCTGTGCCACATGTGCTAATGGAAAATGTTGTCAGATCTGCAAGACAATTATTTGCTATATATCCGGCACTCATCAGGTGTGTACAGTACGATCAGGATCCACATGCGTTTGAAACGGAGCAGGATTGGTAAATAGAGTGTAACTTGTCATTTAATTGTTCCTTTCAAATATTTCACAGCAAATTAAAATACACTCATATGTAGTGTGTGATATTCATTGGTCGCCAGGCGGATCAGGGTTAGCAGCACAAAGAGTGTCAAATGAAAATTATGAACTTTTATAAGTCATACGTGACTTCGAACATGTCCGTTCATTCTGTTACTCGATCGAGCTGGGTATCAGCGATCTATTGGGAATTATTGCATTGAATGAAGCACGTATAATTCAAAGTAAAAAAATCCGGTAAATCTTTAAATCATTGACCATAAACAAACAAACTCTCCTGCATCATATTTCGGTTCCTTTTTATAATAAAAATTGACCGATTTGTGTGTTGCATACTACGTAGGAAGTTGAGTGAAATAATGTTCACTCAAGAGCTCACATATTATCGGCAAACGTGATATTTTTTCTAAAATATTTCTTGCAGATCTGCTAAAATAGTTCTAACGCGGATATAATTGTTAAGATATCAATTTTATGCGCTTGGCACTCACCAGGTAGGAACAGTACGATCAGGATCAACATGCGCTCGAAACGGAGGAGGAATGATAAACAAGTATGTCACTGTTGTAAGCAAACTGCTCAATCACGTGTGTCCGAACACAAGTTTAATGGGATATGTGTGATGAAAATGCATATAAAAGAGTAGTTGGTCCATGGTTATGAGTTTAACCCATTAAAATATTGTTTGGACACGTGATTGAACAGGTTGGTCGTACAAGACTTATCCAACAGTGGCATACAAGCGCTCCTTGTTTACCATTCCTCCTTCGTTTCAAGCGCCGGCGAATCATGATCGTACTGTCCCTACCCGATG
>JACCGJ010014348.1:0-29288 GCA_013407085.1 Atriophallophorus winterbourni
CATTGTTCATCTCACTGTTTGTTCCAAGCACTCAAATTGTTTTCCAAATTCGCAAGTCTAATCTGAAGATTACTATGTCCTTTTAAGTCTGTTGGGTGAGGCAACGATTTACAATAAAAATCATGTTGTGCCTCTTCAGAAACACAATTAACGTACACATTATCTTTTATAATTATCAAAGATATGACATGATTCTTCAAATTCACCTCACAATAAATGTGCCAAAATCGCGATTTTGTAATATACTAGATTTGAATCACATGGCGACATATATTAATTCAAAGTATTTTCAAGTTCTATTCCTCCTAAACCACATAATTTGAAGCAACCATAGGTTAAAAATGTTCGAAATGCATAAAAACAATTAAGATGTTTAATCAATACGGAAAGTCAGCTTACGTATTCAGGTGCGAGGTTGGATTTTGTCAAAATATACTTGTCAAGTTCAGCCGATTTTGTAATATACTAGATTTGAGTCACATCGCGACATATATTAATTCATAGTAATTCAATGTATTTTCAAATTCTATTTGTCCTAAACCAAATAATTTGAAGTAACCATAAATTAAAAAAATATTCGAAACAATTAAGATGTTTAATCAATACGGAAAGTCAGCTTATGTATTCAGGTGCGAGGTTGGATTTTATCAAAATATACTTGTCAAGTTCAGCGATGAACATGTTCAGGCTTGATGCTTGATGATATATGGGGGCAGAAAGTTTAATATAAATCAAACTCGGACAGCAAAGCAGAAACTTAGACAATTTGATGTAGAATGTGGAATAATTAACTTGTACACATGAAATCTGCTAGCACTTGCTTCTTGTCGATGAAATAGGTGTTCAAGTTGGTAATCCACTGTTTGCAGAATGTTGAACAGCATTATAAATTCAAACCTGAAACGACGGTGCGTAAAGTCAAGCAGGATCAGAGTTGCAATCTTCCCTTCGTTTGGTCACCAGTTTTGAAGCGCGTTGGTATACGCATTGCAGCAATGTCATGTCCTATTTTAACCATGGGGATCATGCTTGAACAGCGTACACCATCATTGGCCGGATATAGGTGTTAATTATTCGTGGGAATATCGCCTTTGTAAAATTACCGAAGCTTCTTCTGAGCACTGCTATGGTTCGGCAGGACATTTTATATATCGTAGAACACTGCCATTAAGACTTCACGTTACCGCTAATCCACACACACAGGTCCGTATCCATGAAAGTTGCTGAGATCCAAGAGAATATGTGAATTCTAATGATATACCGACTTTAACCATTTTGCAATTTTGGAAGTTGAATGTTAGGCAGTTTTGTGTGGACCAGGTATGAAGTGCTTCCATATCATTTTGAAGAATGAGGGCAATTTTGTATGCTGCGCACGGTAGTCCAAACATTGATTTCATTCGCATATAAAATGATTTTGTGGATTACGATTTCATGTATAGCGTTCGCGTACACGAGTAAGAGTATTTGCCACAATATTGAGCCTTGATTGTTTCATTGCATTAGCGCATCCAAGTTGTTTGAGTACATAGTCGGATAAGTTAAGATTGTTCGTTATGAACGTCCTTTGGTGGATGTCGACCATGGAGGTGCATTGCAAGTGCATGATGCACGTATGCTATCAAACAATTCGCATTTGTAAAACAGCCCAATTCGGAAGAATTTGCCACTTCGACAGCGTTCGATGCGCCAGGCCGTTCTTCCTAGATTAAGTGTATTTACAAGTTGGCGGCGTTGATTATCTGTTGAGAGCAGTGCCAGCTTGCTATTCAATATGAGGATGACGCATTACACAGTGTATGTAAAATAATCGGTCTAGGATTCAAATATAATTAAGGACTTTTTGTGAATATTTAGTTCGTTATAACACCACTGAATTACGTTATGAATGAATGTTATGATTGAAGTTAAATTATTAATGTATAAAAGAAAAAAACAAGCGAACATAAAACCGATTCTTGCGGGATTCGACTAGTGGTTTCATTCTTGTTTGATAGCATTCCACTTAATCTAACCCGTACGTGGTGATCAAAAAGTAGTCAAAAAACAACGTAAATCACAGATTCATAAACTCAGCTGTTTTTAAAGTAGTAGATCGTGATTAACTTTGTCAACGGCTTTATAAATACCCAAGTAGCAAATCTATGTAAGTCTTTCACCCAGCCGGGAGAAAATGTGATAGACAACAGAGATATGATTGAAATCCATGCTGACATGGCGAAAACTAATTACACATTTCAAAGTGTGAGATAATTCAGCCTGAGAAAAAACGCTACGTGACCCTGCTAATAACTAGCGGTAGTGTGACGAAAAGGTAACTTCTAGTTTCAGATCCGCAACTGCATTTGAAGAAAGGTGTAATCCCGCGAGAATTCCAAAATCTAATATTATATATATCTTATATTATATATATAATATATAATATAGATATATTATAACTTTTCCTAATTTTTCTAGTCGTACGCTTTATCACGTTTGCTTAAGAATATTCGTGTGAATCTAATTAAAAAAATTCGGACCACTGATATTTGACAGTCTGCACGTTTCAAAATTTTCAACTTCATCTATACAGTGAACTCTGAACAATTGAGACCAACGTGAATTCGCATCGCGTTGAGTCATCCTCGGTGTGATGACTGTTCGCATCAACGCCAACTCAGATTTAAGCTCAAATATTTCCGTGATCATCTAAACCTATTCCGGCTGTCGAACGTTCAGCATGCATCGGTTTTGTCTTTCTTGCTGCCTTCTCATTTACCAATTTTATTTCGCTCATGCAGGTAAATGGTGTGAATGCGGATGATGTTAAATGATGCTAGTTTCTTAACCATATTTTGTGTGAACAACATTCTTTAACAAATTACTTTGCCTACAATTTGATATGTTTCGGCCTGACACCAAACACTTTAGCTTGTTTTTTAAATCTTCTCAATCCAAATGAATGTATGATTGCATCGTAAATGCTATTCAACTTGACACCGAATTTTAAATCTCATGTTAAATCAAATTCAAAACTATAACGTAAGTTCGAACAAGCAGAACACAGAGACTCGAACGCTTTAAATCTTTTTACATATGTACTTCAAAATGTCTAAATTTTTAGGGTATTCAATGCATACAAAATGCAGTAATAGTACAATCAGATAATTGTAATGTTGCTATTTTATTATGTGTGTCTGTGGCCAAAGACCAGTAATACATATCGCTTTGAGCACTCTAAGAATGATTGATCATTCAGAATTAAAATGTGTACTAAACGAAAAAGCTGCCGAGCATAAAACCATCGTGCGATTGAGATGTACGTCCAGGGTGGTTATCCACCGAATGGTGCCAGTTAGACTAACTATTTTCATGCATATGACATAAATTAAATTTCTCACATCATTTTGATGTGAAAATGAGCTTGAAAGTATAATATATTCATATAAATCGATAAATACGTTACGATAATATTAATAATAATAGATGATTGCACAATATTCTGATCACATATTGAAATAAGTCAGTCAGTCAGTCAGTCAGTCCTTTCCGCGCCTGGTTGCACATGAGGCTAAGACAACCCCACGCCAGTGGTTCCGGTCTGCCGCTGCTTCCGTTGCCGTCTGCGCCGTGAATCCTCGTGCATGTAGTTCGCGTTTTAACGTTCTGCACCAAGTTTCCTTGGGCCGTCATCTTTTTCGTTTACCTTGCGGAAGCGAGTGAATGGCTACCTTCGTATGCGAACTGAGATCCATCCTGCAGACATGACCGAACCTTCTCCACCGTCGTCTATTGATGACGGTGGATATCACCTCCAGACCAGTTATTCTCAGGAGCTCTTCATTAGAAATGGTGTGAGGCCAAAAAATCCGTAGAATCCTTCTCAAGCACTTAGTTTGAAACACGTTCAATCTGCGCTCAATGGCAGCGGTCGTCTTCCAGCATTTCGATGCATACAGCAACACACACAGAACGTTGCTCTTGAAGAGTATGATCTTTGTGTTAATGCTGAAACCGGTGATTTCCAAATGGAATTCAGCATGCAGAATGCTTGGTTCGCCTTCCCGATCCTTCTCCTGACGTCATTTTCAAAGTCACCATATACAGTCAGTTTGCTCCCAAGGTAGACTGTATCTGTAACCTCACTGAGCGGTTAACCGTCCACGAACACTGGTGGTTGCTCCGGTACATTCTTCTGCATTACCTCCGATTTGCCAGCGTTAATTTCTAAACCTACCGTCTTGCCAATTGCCGATAGTCGATCGATCTTGTTCTGGATATCACTGATCTTGCATGCCAAGAGGGCAACATCATCCGCATAGTCCAGGTCTTCTAGCGGTGCGGCTTGGTTCCATGTCATAATCGCATAAGCAACCGTGAATCAAGTATCAACAGGAATCACTATTTTATGTTGAAAAGAAGCAATGACAGCTAAAATATGCAGAATATGCAATCCATTAACAATTGAGGTGTTTAGTTTGTGTTAGTTTATATGTGGTGAATATACATGATCGATATTGAAGTGCTGTTTGATAAAAGCATCCAGTTTATCTTTGAAATCACGGATCTTAGGAGCGTTCGCATTATCATGTGACACAGAATTCCCTAAAGCAAATATGCACCGATGAGAAATGGTGTGCACAATCGTGTATTGATAGCAGTATAACGAGACAACTTGAATGAATCTGTTTATTCTTATGAGAACGTTTATCAAATGGAGGAGAGGGGGATCCGCAGTATTTTAAATGTTTGGATGATAAAGCGCCTTACTCTCCTTTGTGTAAAATCGGTCAATCCCAGCATGGGCATTCGCTCTTGGTATGGGATGTGATGCATCCCATCAAATGGCTTCGTATTTCGTTAGAAATTTTATCCAGCAATCCAGTGTCCTCACACAGACACATTGCCCATACTGGAATCATCTGCTTTAAAGTTGGATGGATGTAAGTATTTATAGTACGGGGGAGCGTTTTGAGAGAGAACCGCCCAAATTATTCTCCTAAGTGTTCACCAGATACCGCTGGCCTTGTTGAAGTGTTTCAGGCAATGATTTTCTGGTTACATCTTTTTAGTTATCCAGATACCAAGATCCATCTCAGCGCTGTTCTGAATCACGTTTTCATGTCCAAGGTTACATGTACACTTGAATTGCCTACCAATTTGTTACATTTTACATTTACGTATGTTGAAAGTCATCTGATTAAGCTGAAACAAGTAATAAAGTTCAGGATCAAACAAACTACAACGGATCTTATTTGCTTCTATTCTTTATGTCATCAGCAAAAAGAACCATCATGCACTGTACTGCTTTCGCAATATGATTTACGTATATCAAGAAAAGGATATGCCCAAGCATGGAACATTGAAGGGAGAGGCTTTTGACATTAATGTTTTTAGATAGAGCGCCATCAATGCGGACTCGCACATGTCGATCGGTCACAAAACCCGTTATCCAAGATATGTTTCATTTTTCCCATAATGCACTAGCTTTTGCAGAAGCAGGCTGTGATTGACCTTATCGATTCCTTTTGATAAATCAATTTGACAGACTTGAACGGAGTATGTTAGGTCAAGCGGCGTTGTCAATCGTCCAGAGTGATGAGTAATTTTTTCCAGATAAGAACTATTTCGGCGAAACCATGTTGCCCTGATTATAAAAGTCCTTTAATCGTAAGGTGACCCACGAAGCACTCAGCTAGGATGCGCTCTATAATTTTCTATATACAGGGTACTCTTTGGAATACTTAGTGAAGTTTGTGCACAAGTGAGTTCGTTGGTTGCTGGCTTCCTGAGAATAGCCGCGATAGGTTGAAATCTCACATGATTAGCATTTGAGCCTTCTGTTGAGCGTTGAGGCGCTAAAATCTTTCAAATAGCATATCGTTGTGTTCTGCGGTCGATATTGGTGAACGGTATATAACCCCGATTGTAAGGCTATCACTAGATTCCAGGTCAAGTAAGCACCCTAGCGTGCCAGTGAGTGATAGTTCAATATATGAAATGAGGTTTATCTATATTCGCTTGTGACAATGTAACGCAACGCAACCTGCAGAGCCACAACGGACATGTTGTAGGAGTGTAATATGTGGAACGGAAAGTTCACTGAAGGACATACTCGATTAATACCATGTTACAGTCACAGCACTAAGTTCTGGGGGATTGTCTACACATAAATTTATCAATTCCACCAACTTGTTGATTAAACATTGAGCATTTATATGAACACATTTGATCGATACTGCTTTATGTAGTGATGAATCATGTGGTCTGTGATAAGACGTTTCACACTGTGAAGCCGGATCCCGCTGAATACTCAGTTTCTGGGATTAGCTTTGTATTTGTCGCTATCCGCTTGAATCGACAATTAGGTATCGGTGTGGATTTCTCGGTCCGACTTGATTCGAGCCGGAATAACGAAATTTTTCGATGTACTGATTTCTTCCATTTTGATGAAACGCTGCGACCAGCCGTCTCCGGACGAGTGAGTGTTTGACTTATGACATTGGGCTTGGATGGGCTACGTCTAGAATCCTTGGCTTATATTCATTTTCTTCTTTTCTATTCCAAACTTAATATTTCGGCCATATCGCTTATTAAGGAAGTAATATTTAGGGGTTTCGACCCATTCCATTTATATTTTGGCGAAAAGTGTCCACAACTGCTACATTAGAAATACCAAGAGAACACATAATGTAGCGACACTGATTAAAACAACTGCTGGATAATGCTGTTAAAACCAACTTCGAATAACACACACGCACATACATTCATGTATTGCTTGTATTCATTGCATCACATTAAAAATCCGATTAATTTCTGTTTTTTGTACAGTCGACAAGATTATATTGAAGATGAACTTGTCAGCAAACGGAAGAATGCTACTTCAAGACAATTGGTGGCTGGACCGTGGAGCTGCATACAAGGAGTGTTTTAAACATGTAGGTTCTTTGTTAATAAATAAATAAATAATGCGTTTTGCTTATCGGAAAAGTGAACTATGTGTTGAACAATGGTTGCTTATATATGTGGTTTGGATTCGTCCCTGGAATTTTTCGGTTAAACGCGCCAATATATCTGGTCAATATTATATTCATAATTTCGTCTCATGTTGCAAAACATGAAATGTTTATTGATGGGCCTCTGCATGATGTCAAAGTTTCACCTGGGTGATTGTGTTCATAGAAGGTGTCGATTGAAGAAATTGCATGGGATACGGATCTTGATCGTTTAATTCCTACCTGATTAGTGCAAACAGCATGCGACAGGTCGTGACGTGTTTGGTTTACAAACATGCACACGAGGAAGTTTTATGAATCTTTGTTTGAAAGAATATAACGATAAATAAAACAGCTTGTCGAGCCTTCATTCGCCGACGGCAGCCTTTATCTAAAATGCATTTCCATTTTTTTAATTTATCATCTAATATTCGTTTCTTATGATCAAGGTCTGGTGAAATTTTTCTTCTGATTACTTCGCAATGTTCCAAGTATACCACCACACAGAGTTTTAAGTTTCTTGGCTTAATTCTGGTATTGACAATCATGTTGTCTCTATGGTTGTTTTCCTACAATCGACTCATCCGGACTTGTCCTTTTGTCAATCTTGGTGGTGGAGTTATGATTTCAAAGCGACTGGACTTGTTGAGGTAGAATTATTTTTATTTTGATGAGCAAGACAATTCATGATCAGCCACCTGGTGAAAACCGCGTCATCTTTCTTAAATTCAATTCAATATTTTTCGTAAATGCGTATGTAATCTCGAATTGTCATTCTGACAATTTTCTTGCCTTTATTGATGAGATCCTTATAAATCTTACCACATTTCAAGTTTTCTATTCATACTTGTATTTTGACCTCAATACTCCAATTTTCTCTCACATCTATTAATAATATGTATAATTTCAAAACACCTTCTTATGCCCGTATGGATTTCAATTTTACAAATACACCCACAGTCTTTTATGGTCGCAAGGTTTCATTCATTGGTAATTCTGACCACTGTATTATAAAACCAGACTTTTAGAAATTTATGGAAACAATATAACAAATACCTACACCCAGCTATGACAGAAATGTGACTATCAGAGACTGCGAACATGAAAATATTGTAACCGTCAGATAAATGCTTTATAACACAGAATTCAACATATTCCATGAACCAGATATTTCCAAAGAATATGATTTTGTAACATATCATCTCAATGTTTTATATTTTTTGTCCACAATAATCAATTTTTGTTATAACGTTTTACTCTCGCCAACCTGCGCAGATTAATAGAAAAAGCCTAGAGAAAACGTGATTGTAATGGCAATCCACAGTCATATCTGTCCATTTAGCTTGTGATCGGACGCAATTATGCAAAAATTTAAATAAGGAATCTCCATCTGTCTCCGACATAAATTTCTTTTATGAATCTGCGGTGACTCAAGAGTCAGTCAGAGATAGACAACAGAATTTCTATTCACAATCCATCTTCTCACAAATTGTCGATCACCAATATATCTGAGCTCCATTTTGCACTTTCGACTGTCTCACGCTCTATGGCTGCAAGAGCAGACAAACTTTGATGCTTTGTATTAACGGAACTCACTTGTTTGCGTTTGGCATCTAGCATGACGAGATTATTATCACTGGCTGTTGTAAATCTGTCCATACAACTCCGATTCACAAGAAAGTTTGTGAAATGTACCGCTTGAATGCGTGCACGTCGCATTCGTTCCAAGTATTTGCACGTTCTCGTTCCGACGAATGGCTTGCACGCAATCGATGAGCCGGTTTGCAACACAGGGACTGATGTGTTTGCAGTTGCATCCAGGGTCGTTGAAGCTTGCTTGAACAACGTAATCCGCGATAAGACTGCGGACGCGATTCGGGCATCCATTGACCTGTGGACAGACTCTTCTCTCTATTCACTATGAGGTAATCACGGGCCTGTGATCCACAAATAAAACAAGAATCAATGACTGGTTTTAAGGACATTTCCAAAGAAATTTCTATCCCAATAATTTCCTCGTTATTTATTCCAGGTCACTAAAATAACTTTCCGTTTAAAGCCCCACAAAGGTACCTTTCTGGGTTATTCTTATAATCGCAGACGAATGGAAATTTATTGCGAAATCACTGTCCATAAACCCTTGCAAAATCACAAAACGCGTATGGCGATGAAACATGAGGTGAAAACACAATTGCAACCAATCGAGTTGTGCATTCTTCAATCACCGATAAAATCAAGTAAGTTTGGAAATTGAAGCAAGCTTTATTTTGTCTCAAAATCGTAAACCACCTATTTTCTTGATTTCTACTTTTGCTCAGGCACAACTACAAACAGTAAGCAGCTTAACATGCGATTGAAAATTCCGCTAAAGTTAAACCGTTTACTTAAACGATCGATTACGTCGAAATAGCTATCTTTGCAACACAACATTGTATTCATCTTTACAGAATTCAAGTATATTGAAAGATTGAGTATTCAAAGTAAATAAAAGTAAATAAGAATATTTTGAAGAAAAAAAGGGTTATTGTTCTTCCCTGTGCAATTTAGCATTCGTGACTTAGGATTCCATATTCAAGCACCAAGAGTTACGGTTTACATGTTTTAGCTTCCATATAGCCACGGGATAGGAATAGCTAAGCCTATACAGTTTATGACAGCTGCTGGTAGCGAATATAGAATAAACAAGACACGTTCTGAATAAAATATGTCAGTCTGTTAACTGTGAGTGCTTGATAATCAGCATAAAAACTACTTTACTTAGCTCTCTCCGTGCCGGGTGGCACATGATGCGAAGACAAATTCACGCCAGTGGTTCCGGTCTGTCGCTGCTTCGGTTGCTGTCTGCACCGTGAATCCTTGTGCATGTAGTTCGCGTTCCAACATTCTGCGCCAAGTTTCTTTGGGCCGTCCTCTTTTCGTTTACCTTGCGGACGCCAGTAGATGGCTACCTCCGTATGCGAACTGGGATCCATCCTGCATACAAGACCGAGCCACGGATCTGTTGTCTTCGTTTCCTCAGCAATGTAGGTTTTACGGGATATGGTTGCTAGCCCTAAGCCCCACCCTCCTCCTTTCTCAGACGGGCTTGGGACCGTCCTTGGCGGAGTTAGCATAAAAACACGACTTCATATTTAGCTGAAAATAAGAATTTTCAAGTGTTTTAGGAAAATTATGAAGTACATTTGTTTGAGTTCGCCGCCTGTGTAATCTATGTTTTCCAATGGTTGGTAGATGTTTTCAAAAGCACGAAAACCTCCGAAGCCCGATGGTAAAAAATAGTTAAATTGCAAGATATATTTTTATACAGCCGCGATGTCCAAATATTAGTAGCTAAGTGGTATGATACAAGGAAAACATCCTAATATCTGCCGTAATTCAGAGATGTAATTGTAAACTGTTCCACATTCTAGACCATTGTTTAATTTGCTACATAACCAGATACCTTACCATTAGTTTGATAATTCAATGATAGCTCCTCAAGTTTCTGTGGGTATTAGAAATCGATATCGTGAACGATGTGCCACATTTTAGAGTTTAGATGTTTAAACAGCAGTTTGTTTTCAGTGAAGCAATCGTAAAATGCATTCGAATAATTCTGCATTGGAGAAGTGAAATATAATATTAGCCAGAATCAACACTCGATTTTCGTAATAATGGTTCGCAACAGGCTGCAAAATTGGGTTGAATTTTCTTAGTCCAGTCAGCTACGATATTTTTCTTCTGTTTTATAAAGTGGAAGAGAAGCTAGGCTGTCGCTGATAATTATTAAGTTGAAGCTAATGCGTTGCTCATATCCACAACATGTAAGTAGAACAACCAAATGCAGCTAATTCAAAGTTTAACAGTGAAATCGAAGTTTTCCTTTGTTTACCACTCATCAAGTTTCACAAGGTTCACTGAAAATAATGTTACTGTCAACACATCGTGGGCGCAAACAGCCATAACCCGGTTGTGGCTTGTAAGTGCTAGGATATGAACAACGCGATGCATTTGTATCTAAAATTATATTAAAGGATGAATGTGATTCAAATTTAAGACTTTTTGCTACTGTTTCATGCTGTTTCGAGAGTTTTCGAGACGTGGTACTTTATTACTGATAGCGATTCACATGTCTACCTGTCACTTAAGTGATTTCGGGATTTTGTCTTGATTGATAAAAGAGCAGTTAATACAGACCTACGAAAGTAAATCGTGTGGAATAGGATGAACACAATTTATGCATTCTCAAAATGTTCCGGAAAAAAGTTCCTTGTCAAACACCAATGATGTTCCAGAATTCCGTTTTCAAACTGCATTTCATTAACACAACTTGCATGCAGTTCAATACGATCGTTTTTAACTCCAGTTTTCCGATTCTTGCCCAAACATATTCATAAAATTACTATGAAAATATTGCTAAATAATGCACTATTTGAAATAATAGACTCGTAGACACTCGTGTCATTCAACCGTTACTCTGATCGATGGAAAATTGATAATATAACCTCTTTTAACGTTTCGACACCAGAAATGTAGTTTTTGCATCCGTGTTAAAATTGTTACTAAAATAAGCTAACATTTGATTGAATTCTTTGAATTCATTTCTTTCAAGAAATTTTGGTCAAGTTCTAGAAGCAAAGCTTTGGCATCTTGCAATGTGTGAAAGTGCAACGGAGCTCTCCTTGGTAACAGCAAGCGGATTTCCCTGTGGTAAAGCTTGCTTCCAACATCTTGACAAGGCGACTAGAAGAGTCGGTGGTTCACAACACGACCGTCAATCAAGCTGTTGATGTACATAGATGTATGAGTGACATTTTCATCTATGAATGCTGTGTTTTCGATTCTAAATTATGTCAATGAATTAAACAGTGCGTGACCTGCAAGTTCGGAATAACTTGTTTTAACAAAGGAAATAATCTTAAAGTATCTCCATGCATAACATTGACACCATCGGTAGACACATAACAAATATATTGTATGACTAAGTCATTTATTGCAAAGACATTCTTCACACATTAGCAGATATATTTAATACGGTTTCCCTTTTCTGATCTCTACAACACAGAAAATATTCAATTTCCGAAATTGAATCAATAAATTGTCTCTGAAACTTGCTTGAAGCTTCTGTTCCTAGAAAGATTTCTGTAATTTCTAATATAGATGGTTTATCATCATCAGTGGCGGCATGTCCGCAGATATTTTACTTACAATTGAAAGGATTCTTCGTGAATCAAACGGGATCATTTTTTTGATTTAAATGATTCAAAATTATTGCTCGCAAAACCTGCTCAAACATAACGGATTTTGGAGTGACCTTGCAACTTCGATGGTTTCAAAGTTTTGTTTGAGATGATAACAGTACAAAGATGACCTTCAGATTTTGTCGAATCTTCAGCAAAACCAAACTGAACGTAAACATTATAACTCTTCCTTTTTGATCAAACGTTAATTAAAAATTTGAATATTGTAATCAAAAAAAGTAGAGAAAGTTAATTAGAATGAAGGTATCGATCCAAGTAAAATATATACGTTAAGAACTGTTGATTAGAAGCACATGAAAAATGATAACTACACTAGCACTCAACAATTGACAATGTATAAACCGAGAATGGCAACATTTGATGCAAGACAAAAACTGAAAGACCATATCACACCTCAATGCTGTATCGAACCCGCAAGGGGTAAATGCACCCGTAATTGAGAAACCCTAATCGAGATATTGCAAAAAGTTAGCAAACTAATGAACATTTCTGTACATATCGAAATCGTAATTAGCTAAATAGAGCAACTGATTAATAGACTCGTATACTTTTTTACGACATGTGAATACAAACAGTGCTAGAACAACATTGAAAAAACGGTCATACTACAGTTTACTTCCGGAACATATCTTTATTTTTTAATTTCAGAAGCAGCTAGTCAGACGATTCATAAGTTTACCGCAATCGATGGATACATGGATGAGGGATTGAAGCACAACATGTAATGATGATTGCTTTTTGTGGAGGTCGTCAATATAATTTTGGCAAACATTTCAGACATTCAGCTGTGGTGTTCGGCTGAATTAGTGGAATTGAAAACTAAATTTGATTTATGGAATCAAAAAAACGTGGGCAAAAACATTTTCTAGAACAAGAAATCTGTTAATTGAGAAGTAGAGATTTCAAGATTAAATACTCGATATTTATGATTGCAAAAAAACAATTAACTTCACAATTTGTATTTAGCTAATCTGTTTGAGGGTACGAAATCCTCGGTTAGGCAATTCCAAACGAAACACACACGCAACGATTAATTATACCTGCGGAAGTTACGTTTGGAGTTTGATATTTCCAAATGGCAAACATGACCACGAATGTTCTGGAAGTTCTAAACTGGAATATAATCGTCCAGATGGCGAAAACATTAGTAAGGAATTTGTATGCATGTTTGCTCAGAAACAGTCGTCTGCGACGCTAGAAGTATCACTTTTTTTCAAAATTATTGGCATGGTGTCCAGCTTTCCGCAGCATAGTCTAGAACCGAGTGCGTACAATTGTGTTTATTATGATAGGAAAACAACCCCGGGGTAAAACGTTCAAATATCCGCCGTAACACACTTATCAGCCGAGAGGTGCGTTTGTAAACCGTTGTTTGACCGTTTTTCAAACTACAGCAAATCCAGACACCGGAGAGTTTTTTTCAATCGTGTATCAAATAATCGGTCACTGAGCATAAATAAGTAGGTAAAGCTATGATCGCGAGAGATCTGCATAATCTCAGAATTTTGCAAAATTAAAAGATGTTTGATGTCCAATGACTATTCGTAAAATTTAGTCAGTTCGTTTCGTGGCAAAATGCAATCGTCAGCATTGCTGATTCAGCTCCATATTTTGTCATCGGCAAACCGAACCATCTTTCTGTAGTTTGGCATTGTTTAATCGTTCATGTAACAGTGTTGCACCACGCATTAATCCTTTCAGAACACCGCTAGTGACATCTATATGCTTCAAAAATAGGCCATTCACACGATGTCTGATGGATATTTTGCTAAGGATGTTGTAGGCCTCCTTCGGTCGATGCCGACCATGGATGTACATCACAATCGCATGAATTATCATGTTCGACAGCTTTTTGAATGACTAAAAAGTACGATTCCGGAGGAACTATCTCTCCCGCAGCGCTTGAAACGACAGTCAGTTGCACGCGCGCTGCGTATTCTGCTAAGGCAATCACGAATAAATTCAGATTTTTGTCTAATAACACTGTGTTTCTGTAGCTCGTTCAAGAGTAAATTATGATCGGCACAGTCATTAAACACTGTGTTTCATTAAATAATCAGTAGCTTTCGCCTAAGTTATCATGATTGGACTTTTCAAAATGCGTGACATTTTAGTCTATCTTTTAAGGTTTTTCAACCCAAACGCAAATAGCTGTCTTATTTATCACTTGCAATATCGATACGTTAGAAGCCGACCGAATGTAAAAGAAAGATGTCATATTTTCAGCATGCTTTCCCGCATATTTTGTTTCACGCTTAAACGAGGTGAACGGATGGTATTTATTCGCGCATGCGGTGACACCAAGCGGTCCAATATGAAAACTTTGAAAACATAACCAACGTTTGTACTAGGCTTATCCGATGAAGCTACCATTACTCACAACTGCACTGCGTTAAGCCGAATTGCAAAGAAGAAACATTGACATTCATCATGATCAAGTATAAATTATCAACCTGTTTCAAATACCGCAGATCTAATCTATGGGTAGTTGAATGAAATTAATCACCATTTGTCCACACTGAACATGCGTTACGTATGGTTTATAAAAGAGATAAGAGCGCTTATCTTGCCATTTAAGAGCTTAATGTGGCATACGTGCGTCAATTGTTCACCATTTTTCAACTATTTAAGGCGCATGCCGATCCAGCTCATGCTGTACCTACCTAATGAGTGCAAACAGCATGAAACCGGTCCTAAGCTGTTTGAGGTGGAAATGCATGACAATGATCTTTCTGGTTCATGATTAAGGGTTTAAACCCGAATTACATGAGTATGGGCGCATGTGATTAAACATGTTGGTCGAACCAATCATATTGAAATGTGGCATACTAGCGCAACTAGATTTATATTTACATTGTTATTCATTGTTATTCAAAATAGACCTGACTGTTTCAGTATGACGACCGCAATCAGCTGATTTAGGGTATTGAAAGAGTTTGGAATGTAAAAAACGTTGCTCTCAAATGCGTTTATTAAAACATCATGATCGCACACCAAGTAAAATTATATGCTAATTGTTTGCATACGTCCCAAGACACGCCATTCAATCGCGTCACCGGTTAACGTTCTGACATATTCTACTCTTCGGCACTCGCAGCTCTATGGATGTTTGACCAACATTGATAAATTTGAACATCATTCTATAGCCCATGATTTTCAATATTCATTACGGTTTTCGGAATCTTGGTGCTGGCGAAAATGAAAGGTGTTCTTTTGTTGATCGTTGGAAAATGGTTGATGTTTGAGCAACAATACTGCGCTATCTGGCTCATATCATCACTAAATATCACTTTTAATCCTTGTAAAAAGAGCTCTCCAGGTTATAGTGTTTCACCCAACGGACATTGATTCAGGTGGCTGCAGATTTTTTACAAAGTATTTCTCTGCATTCTAGTAGATAGAGTTAATTGAGTAGATATAAGTTTACAAAATGTGTCATACGTTGTGATTATAACGTTTGCCTATCGTACGCAACGCTCAGGATATAAGTGCTGTGTCAACATACAGCTTTGATGCTAGAACTGATATACGAATATAAATCTTCCTTGTACGACTTTGTCATGTCCGGCGGTTTTCAGCGATTCAGCTTTAATGAAAGCAAGCTAAGAGAATTGCCTCATCTTTATTCCACTCGTATGAGTCCACTTTTCAAGGCTCGATTTCTCGACCTAATCACTTCATCGGTTTATACTTTTTGATCTACATTTCTCAAGATTTTGAATCGGTTTTCAAAAAAGCGTATCACACACCATCAGTTAATAATCTGTGAATAATTTTTATCGAATATTTTTCGAAATATGAAACGAGAATTTTCAGAAACTTTGGCTGAAAATTCTGAAATGATTAATGGTAAACTGTTTAACATATCTTCTACAAATTTCGGATATTTTTATACGCCAGTTTATTCTTAAATACACATTTGGTTTTAAAAACTGTTTGGATGTTCCTATTCAAAAATTGTCACATTTTCGCCCTCGCAGTGTTTAAAATAATCACAGATAAGATATGGGAAGATGCAGACTTAGATATGGTAAGTCGATAATTCATAAAATTTAATGTAACAACAAACTTAAAGCATCGATCGTTGGAAAACATTTTGTGTAAAAAAGACATAAAATACATCGAGCTCAGAAAATTTTCACCTCAAACGAATGAACTCATCAAAAAGTAGATGATTAAAAATCCAATTGTTTTCTGTAACAAAACTTTGAAAAATCTTTACGAAATCTATTTTAAAGTGCAGTGTATTTAATTCCTAGTCATAATCTACAGTAAGCCACGTACAATGGTGTTTCAACTTTGCCAATGCTAGTGAGAAACCAAAATATTTTCTCGTAGACAGGGCGATTATTTTCTTTCTGATCAGTGTCCTTCATGGGTGTACATAGCAAGCGAGCATCGTTCTCGGTTGAATACCGTGTCATGTATACGTTGTGATAAACCACACTCAATCAATCGGCAATAATTGCTCGTTATTGTGGCAAACCTGCTTTTGGGAGCCAAGAGCATTACATTCTCGTCCTCGGATGAGTGATCACGATAGCTTTTAGGCAAATGAAGCGTCCATAAGCAATTTCATCCCAGACGGCGCTTTCAAGTTCAGTATATTCTTATCTTTTATAGTGACGCCATTGTACCGCAAGAGCGGGCTGCTATGTTTCCGACGGCGATACACTAGAGAGAATAGGCTAATCAATCCAGCTTCAGAGAGGCTTCCGGATTTGTCACCCATGACCATCCACGATCTGGGTATTTTGTTGCGAATGCTATACTATTGTAGAGCATTTTTCTTGCATTCAATGTATGCATGACAAATTCTGTTTATTTTGAAACTTTTCGCTCTCTTCAATATTGTATCAATCGGTTATTTAAATGGGATATACAAATATGGGTGAATAATTTGAGTGTCTCATACATTTAGAAAAAATTAAAAGTTCAACCACAAATCTTAGGAGGCGTGCGAAAGCAATTTGCAGAATGTCCTCCCACGGGTACATTTTGTACCATTCTCCTGAATAGTATGCGTTCAGCAAACATGTTTGGATGTACAAACTGTGTTCGTGCTGAAATAAAGAGCAAACTTGATCGATTATTTTAGGACCTGATGTGTTTGTCTGAATGCTGATTGTAAACGATTGTTAAGATTTGAACGAGTTTTATCAAAAGATCTTATACTGTGACCTGCTTCAACAAATTTCTAAATATTTCGAAATGTTTGTTACATTTTATTCACCATGCTGTTCAGCTCTATATACACGTTGCTTATCTTAGATTTCTTTTTCACGAAAATTTGTCTGTAAATGTTTAGCAAGTTACCTGTCTGAACGCAAAGCGAATTTCAGAACCTATCCGAAATATCGGGGCTATGGACAGTGCCCCAAAAGATTCAGTACTCGGTCTAAAAATCTTCTTAATATCTTAAATGATTTACCAAACCTGGTAAGTGTTATACGTTTTCTTTTTGCCGACGAATAAGACATTTTAACAAAGGTCAATTCTGTTGGGGGGATTGCCTAGTTTTGCAAGCAGGCTTAAATAACCCGGATCAGTGATTATTTCAAAACAAGCTGCCATCCAAATTACACAATTGCAAAATATTGCAAGTTAGGAAATATTACCCATTGCCCATACATACTTGGCAGTCACACGCTACAAGTTTATCGCTGTGTGTGTTAACAAATCTAAGGATGATAGCAAAAGCTGACATTAATTCGTTGCATTTATTCAAACATTGCCATATTGTTCGCAAGCAACGCATCACAAGAAATAATTAATCCGAAATTTCATCCATATCTTTTATCATTTTTTGTCTCTAAGATTCGCTCATTTGCAACAAATGTGATGGTCAATAGCATTGTCGTTAAAGGCAAAGTATGGAGTAACACTTTACTATTTTCGTACGTTGGTGACGAGACTACACCACAAGAAGACCTGTTTCGCGCAGTGGAATTCACTGCACTACTTAGAAAATATTTTCGTGGTGAAATAATAAACGTGAACGAAATTTGGTTACAAAAATCCATGGGTAAGTTTGTAAGGTTTCCTTGCGATCATTGATAGTCTTAAATTGTCTCAAAATTGCATTGTATCCTGGCGTTGATACAGTAATTCAACATTGGGACGATTTCCATTAAACTTACAGGGCATAACCGATTTCTGGTTCTGCTTACTCATCATGATATGGTTCCAAGAGCTTAGAACTAATAGAAACGTAGTAACGCATGTAAGTTTCATGGAAATATTGCGGTTAACCCCGTCACAAGTGGAATTTACTACGGACTAATAAAGTACTGAGAGCATATAGCATTCACAACCCTAAAAGTGAAGGTTTATTCTGTCTGGTTTAGATCATGATTTTGTGCTGTCAACGTACGGCGATCGGCATTGCACTCAATCAGACTGAACATGATGCATCGGCAGCAATGGTTGGTTAATAGAGATATTTGTTCAGGACATAGATTTTGAGTTTTAAAATGGTAGAAATTGTATCCATCACTCTACCAGAATATCAGCATATTATCAAGGAACTAAATCCACAAGATATTCCCCGAAGACGGATACGGATTGATCTCCTGTTGGCATTCGAAATATTACATACTAATAACCAGCCCCTTGAATACTTGGTAAAACGCAATGGCCTTACTCGAACACGAATCAATGAAAGGCTTTAAGCATTCCGCATTCTTAACTTTATTATCGTCGTAATTATTTCACTATAAGAATTTATTTAGCTTTGAAAATGTTGCCTGAAAAAAATCACACGATCGGCGTCTGTTGCAGTTTTTGATTCTGAACTCGATAATGATATGACGAACCACGCAATGTATAACTGTCTCTAATGATTTTTTAAATCCATATACCTCGTCATCCTAAGTTTAATGCTAAACTTACTGACTTTTCTACCATAAAACTTTCTGAGTTACAAATCAAATCTTATCGAAATTCATTCTATTCGTACAAACATAATGAACAAAGATGTGTGAATTTAACTTGTTAAAATGCGAATTTCTAATTCTCCTTCAATATCTTCTAGAAACACTTCAGGAGTGTGGTTTACGTGCTTGTAAATTTTGTGATTATGGCTAATTTGTTCAAGCTGGTTGGTTTAATGCCATCAATATGTGGGTATTACGTGTGACTGAACTGGTTGATCGTGCCACCAGTTTTTAGCAGTATCTTGAAAGTTTATTCCAAGTTGACCACTTATTCACTGTCTCAACATATGTGGATAGTAAATAGTTGATAGTAAACATTATGAAACCGCTAATTGTTATGTACACAGGAGTCTGTACGCCACAATCCTGATTGGCGTAAATCCCGGGGTGGCCAAACTGTCACATGGCATAGGCATTTAAATACCCTTACTAGTAACCTTTCCAAAGTCGGCGCAGCGCGTCTTCCAGGCTGGTGTCCCGCGATCAGATATCGCAATGGGTAGTTACGCTTCAGGATATATCCCGAAACCGTGCTCAAAGGCGGTCTTGCACTAAGCATATTCTTAGAGTGTTTGCTTAACCTTGCATGTTGTCAAGCGGAGTGACGAGAAAAACTGTTTATGATGCAGGACAGTGAAAGCCGCAAGGAAGCTGCCATGGTGATGTCGCTCTACTCGTTCACGAAACTTGTTTGAATGCATATTTCATTCGAGGTGTAGGCAACTCTACCCAGTTTGTTTGTGCTTACTCTTGTTTAGAATCCGTAGCTATTTAAGTGCCACACTTCCCCATCTTTTAGGATTTTACTTTTTCATGGTTGTGTGACAGTTAAGCATTCGGTACGTGATACCGGTGTAATGCTGTCTGTGATGATCATGATGATACGTACGCATGATCGTGAATACAACAATAATATTGCTTTTGACTTCGGTATTGAGATTTTTCTTATAACTGAATTTAATTTGAGTTTATTTTGCGGTTTCACAATTTGTTTATTCTAGCGTTATTATAACAACACAGTATCTTAAAATTAAAATTCATAGACGATACTCGAAATAATGAGACGTCAACATAACAATTATTCGTTTTGCTTTCAGTTGAAGGAAACGTTAAATGTATGTTGCAAAAATTACGAATAACTGAATTGTGTTAAAATATGTGTTAGAAACATTTCACCTGTTTGGATAGGAATATTGTAGAAAAGTCAAGATCAGAGCGACACATGTGTATTCACTACACGTCAACAAACATATGAATCATTCATGGGAATTAGAATACAGAGATAGATACACTGACAGCTACTGCATTCTGATTAGACAATGAGTAATCATGCCGACAGCCACTCCACATCCTTCCGTGTTTCAAATGAACTTACGTTCTGTGCGGTTGCGCAAATTTATTTCGTTTGGAGGCTCTGGATCTCTTTCATGTTCGATCGACTCATCGGAATCTTAGACGAGACAATTGAATTTATACCGTTCAAATATATCGTTCAATTGAACGAAGCAATATTCTTCGAGCTTCGCGAAGATTGTTTCCAAGACATCTGCGTCTTCGTTCTCATCAAAGGTGAAACACTGTATAAACTTCATCGCCTGATCGCCAAGCGCATTTCTCAGCGTCAACATTTGATACGCTTTATCGCTATTCGTCAGATTGGCCAACGTCCGAAAGTCGCTAAACTGTTCCTTCCACAGTTTTCATCTCTCTGCCAATCCTTCATCACCTTCCATTGTGAGTGCTGCCGGTGGTCGAACATTAAATCCGCTAAAACAGGCGCTGTCAGTTCTATCCGACGTTTTCTCGTCGATCACCCTCGTCACCATGTAGAAAAGTCATGATCAGAGCGACACATGTGTATTCACTACACGTCAACAAACATATGAATCAGTCATGGGAATTAGAATACAGAGATAGATACACTGACAGCTACGGCATTCTGATTGGACAGTGAGTATTCATGCTGACAGCCACTCCACAAATATAACCTCCACATCAAATTCCTGATGCTCCTCTCGGTTGAGAAATTGCTTCCTTCAATTCAACCTCCATCAGTCCATGTCCACCATTATCAACTTAATCCCGTTTTTTGTGATGCTTTTTGTATTTTACTTGAGATAGTAATGCAAGTTCCAGTGTGGTTTCGTGACAGCTACAAGCTGATAATTGCACTTGAGGTTGCAGACTATTGTTATGGGTCCATGCTAATTAATGTGAAATTAGTAAGAAATTATTTGTAGGTTTTCTATTATCCCGGCTGCATTGTTTTAAGTGTAAACAGGTTATTTTCGTTGAATAGATTAATGATTTCAAACCTGATCAAACATTAGCCACTCACCTTAATTTGAACGTCAATCATTTTATTACTTTGAATAAACAAAGTTTGTGATAACAACAACATATATGATCAGAATTACAATTAGTCAAGGCGCACTGAACCTAATCTTACTGTCTCCACCTGATGACGGCAAACAACCAGAATCCGGTAGTGGAGTATAATTTCGTGGGATGTGAGCAACACATTATTTGAGAATTAGTCGTATTCCATGAAAAAAACTAATTCATGGTGAGTTAAGGAAATCGCACTCGCAAAAACTCAGTTTTCGAAAGGAATTACCAGCGGAGAGCCACGTTTTATCTGGTGGACAATATTTCGTGTGTTTTTCGGTTTTGTTTTGATTTGTGAGCGGTGAGCAAAACCTGTACTGATGCATTCAACTTTTGTATGATCAGATCGAATGTCAACATACGATCATATAGGTTGATTTGCTGGACACTTTTTAACGCAACCAACTTTTCGATGGATTTCAAATGAGTTCACCTTCCCAGGCATTACATTCTTACGAACATCATTCGTTTCGCGTACAGCAGCTCGGTTGATTTCAGCTGTGTGAAAAAGTACAAATCTAACTGAAAAATCGTTGCTGGCGGGGAGGGGTGGTGTGGTATTGCGTTACCTAATCGTTATTCGTAATTCTGTCATCATAGTTTCAATTTACCATACTAAATAATTACATTTCGTTGACAGATATCCACGCGTACGGTGAAAATATTCACGTCGGAAAGTTTTGTAATCATGTAAGCATAGCATTATTCACTTATTGTTTTGATATTACATATTTAATGACTAGACTAAACTGGAGTACTGAAATATGTATTCATTTGTTTAAAGTTTTGTTTTGAATACGTAAATAACACCCGACCTTGAAATTCCTGAGAAATATTATTGAGGATGTGAGGTGTATGGAAGAGTGCAAAATCGAGTACTGTCAGAAGATATGCAAATTGCAAACCTTCGATACAACACAATAGTTTTACAGCGTAAGATCACACAGCTCGTGAGGAACCGTATTTTATTACTTCTGTATTTCTCGTCGATTGTAAACAAATGATTTGGAACTCATATCAGATAAATCACACGAATGGCAATAACGCTCCATAGGTTTATTTGCCTTTTCTACACCTTAACATTTAGTTAGGGGAGGAAGCTCGGCTAACGGATTGCACACGTGGACCTAGATTTGGTTTAAGCTGAATCACAGTTTGCCATTCAGGAACTCTGCTAGCACTTTCTTAGAAATGCTTTGAAGATGAATCCACAGAATTTTCAGAAACAGCAGTTATGGTGATTCGTTCTACGAATCGGAACAAAAGAATTTCTGAATTTATTAGTTCTTGAATAAGGAATAAAATTTGTGACATCGGGTAAATGCCACAAGGGTCTTGTTCAGTGGATGTAACCTAACAGAAGAAATGAATTTCATCAATCCGTTGCATTCACAGTAGTGCAATAATGTCCGAATTACATCAGGGGGCACTGTCCAGTTCCATATATAACTCGAGCACACGATTAAACATATTTCGTTATTCTTCAAAATGTATGAGTAATGCGTAAGAGTAATTGTACTTTTTGAACATCAGGAAAATTTGGCTTAACTGAGCTTATATGGGACTTGAGCTGAAATCATTTCTTGTTATTTCGGTACCGAACGATTCGTAGGTACCGTGTAAAGCTGAAAAAGAGCAGCTAATATTCTCGGGTGCTGCAAACAGATCATTCAGAGCATTCATGCAATTGTCATTGAACAACCGAATGTTACTTATTTCAGTGAACGCTTTGCAAGGCATTGCTACTGCCTAAGATAAATGGAATCATGTAATAGTCATGTGTTTGTGATGTCCATCAATATTCGACAACTACCAACGTAGTCCAAAATTAACTGCGTCGAATGGATGTATTGCTTTTTCAACACATGCCGCTTAACTAGCATAGATTCAAATTTTGTAAACTGAATAAGTCATATATACGTAGGGTGACAATATATTTCGCGTTTCAAATCATTGTTTAATAGGTTTTTGTATACGACAAACATTGCTCAAAAACGGAAACAGTGTTTGATTGGGCACCAACTAAATGATAAATACGCCTTCGAATTGGTTCTTTGTCCCGGGTCATCAACGGTGGCCCAAACGTAATATCCCAGTTTGGTGGATGTAACAAATTCGCACAAATCCATCCTCTCATGGAAGTCAAATTATTGAATTTAATTTGCGGCCGTTCTCGGATGTTAATTGTGAAACGTATCCTTGATGACTAGTACATGTATTTATTAAAAACACTTTGTTGATCAAAATTGAATGTTTACATGTGATATTATTTCTGAATGTTTGCCAATTCATAGAATATCCTCCCTCTTCTTTTTTATATAGACAATCGGAATTGGCGTGGCGCCCGTACTTCCCAATTCTTCTATTTGTAAGGAAACCGTGTTACCAGACAGAAATGATGGAATCTCTCGTGTACTTCTGTCAGCGAGGCTGAGCTTGAATCGCCCATTGTCAGGATCGGTATCGTATGTGCAACATCAAATTATGGAGGCGTTGGGGAGTCCAACCCACAAGTGTCTACATGTGGTGCTAGAGCAACCTGATGAATTTTGGGAATGTAAGTCTTTCACTTCGAACATCAGGTTGAATGGCTGCTCCGTATGGCATCGCCCCGTTTAATTCCTTCACATGCACGCCTATAATATTGGCCAGTTAATGATCATGTGACTGCTTTCAGCTATTGTGCTCAATTTTAAAATTAGATGATAGTAAAGGTATCAAGAGGTTTATCTTTTCAACATATATATATATATATATATATATATATATATATATATATATATATATATATATAAGTATAAAAACAATCAAAATCAATGGGACAATGATAGCTTATTAATAGTTTGGGGAAAAATTCGGATTAGCTCTCATATAATCGTCAAGTTTTGATTTGAATATAGATAAGCTGTTTGAGCTTACCAAATCGGAAGGTAGGGAATTCCAAGCAAAGCACACACGTACGGAATAAAAATACCTGCGGCAGTCCCGTTTGGAATGTGGTATTTCTAACTTGCAACCATGGCCACGGCTGTTGCTGGAAGTTCGAAGGTGGAATAATATATCCAGGGGCTGGGAAACAGTAGTGAGTATTTTGCATGCGAGTATAAGATCACCTCCCATTCTGATTTGTGCAAGTGTCCTCATCTCCAGTCGTCTAATTTGCCCGGCGAATGGCATATTTTCGAGTCCAATGACAAGCTTAGAAGCTCTCCGATATATGCGATCCAGAAGTAAGATGTCTTTTTGGAGTCATGGTGTCCAGGCTTGTGTGGCATAATCTAGAACCGGTTGTATATATGTATTCATCACGAGAGGAATACACTCCGGGGAAAACGTCCAAATATCCGCCGTTACATGCCAAGCAGCCGAGACGCGCTTTTGTAAACGGTTTCGCATTGCAGACCATTTTTCAAACTACCGCAAATCCAGACACCGAGGTCCTTTTCTTCTTCGGTGTACTCCAGGTTTATGTTGCCGTGCTTGTATGGATAGGAAAAGCCAAGGTCACGACCAATCTGAATCATCTTCGACTTTTGCATATTAAATGACAGTTTATTTTCGGATGACTAGTTGAACAAGGCACTCAAATCGTTTTTCAGCAAGATACAATCGTCAGCATTTCTGATTTGCCCCCAAAATTTTATATCGTCAGCATACAAGACCATCTTACTATCATTTGGTATTGGTATATCGTTCATATGGACTAGAAACTGTATTGGTCCAAGCACTGAGCCTTGTGGAACTCCGCTAGTGACATCGATGTTCTTCGATAATAGGCCGTCTGTTGCTGAGGTAATCTCTTATCAATTCGTATAGTCTTCCAACAACACCGTGTTTCTTCAGCTTGTTCAAGAGTAAATTGTGATCAACTCTGTCGAACGCTTTAGAAATGTCCAGGTAGCACGCATAAATACAGCCCTCCGCATCTACAATCCTCGTTCAATCGTCTAAGCTTGTCAACAAATTTGTTAGGCAAGAGCGATTTCTGCGAAATCTATGTTCGGCAACTGCTAAAATTTAGTTTGTTTCCACATGTCCCAGGATTTCTGCGGTTATTATTCGCTCAAAAACTTTTGATACCGAAGGCAGCAAGGTCACCGGCCTATAATTTTTAACTTCAGAACGGCAACCACCTTTTTAAATGTGTATTATTTGTCCCAGTTTCCAGTCTTTTGGCAATACGCCAGTTTGGAGCAAATTATTAAACATACAAGAGAGAGGTTCAGATAGCTGCGCATGACAGGTTTTGAGCAGCTTTGGAGTTATCTCGTCTGGTCCTGGAGATTTCTTTACGTTTAATTTTCGTAAGTGCTGCGCTACCATAATCGGAGTAATTAATACTTCACTCAAGGTCGGTCGCTCAAGTCGAACGATTTGTTCCTGATCAGGCTCTGTGGATTTCGGCGCAAAAACGCTGGCATAAACGTCTGCTAACAGGTCAGCAGTCTGATTTATGGATTCTGTGAAGCCGGACAAATTTTTTAGGGCAAAGACCCCTGGTTTGATATTCTTTCTATCGTTTACAAGTCTAAACAAGAGCTTCGGATTCTGGTGCATCTAAAAAATCAGTTGCGATTGGAACGCTTGTTTATCATCTCGAATTAAGCTGATTACTTTGTTTCGCAGTCGTGTAAGTTTTGCCAAAGAATCAGCTTTGTTGGTAGCCTTGTGAAACTCCCATGCTACTGCCCATTGTTTCATCCACTTTTTGTCCTGCTTCGTAGAAAAAATTATTACGTTGAGACATTTTCGTCAAAACAAACCTTGAATGTTCCTACAATATAGATTTCAGGTGCTGTAAGAAAGATCGCCAATGACTATTCAGATCGCAGTAATCCAGTTGCGCGAAACTAGTGCTTTGTAACTCGGCATACAGAGCACGGTAGTTCACCCTTCATCCAGTCACTATTGCGCCTAGCGCTGCAAACGTACTCGAATTCTAGGACAACGTGATCGCTTCGACCGATTGGCCGTTTATAAACGATATTCTCTACAACTGTGGGATCTGATGTAAGTATTAGTTCCAAGGTAGACGGCTGGTCTGATCCCATCCAAAAACGTGGTTATAAAGGGGCGCGTAATCCAAAACGGCTCGAAGTTCATTTTCAAGTGTCTCTGATGGATGATCATTCCGGATATAGAGCTGGGGAAAGTTGAAATCCCCCATTATTAATATTTGAGTATTGTACCGCGTTGTTACATAGCGCGAAGCATTAATCAGTTTATTTTTTAGGTCGAAAGTTGCTTTTGAAGAACGATAGATCACTCCAATAATGCATTGTTCTCCTGAAGTAAGAGTCAGAGTGCACCAAAGTGTGTCAGTGATATCAAGGGTCTGGTTGTTCATAACTATACAGATAAACGATTGCTTGAAGTAGAGTGCTGCTCCTCCACCATCGCCTAAACGGTCACGCCGGAGTAAAGACATGCTGGGCAAAGAGAGTTCATTACCAGACAATGAGGCATTGAACCACGTTTCTGTTATTGCAACTATGTATGGCGTCCTTTCATTACAAATCTCGAACAATCCCATTAATTTGTTAAAAAGGCTGTTTGCGTTTGCATAGATGCACTTAATCGTATTTTCGTGTGTAATGACGGGGTGTAAACAGAAGTTATTGGTCCGGCTTCTCTGGAGTCGGACTTAACAAGCAGTGATGAATCATGTGGTATGTGATAAGGCGTTAAACAGTGTGATGCCGGATCCCTCTGAATAGTCAGTGTCTGAAATGGTAAAACATCTGTGCTTCTGATTGGTAGCCAGCCGCTTGAATCGACAATTATTTTTCGGTGTGAATTGCTCAGTCCGACTCGATTTGAGCCGGACCTGCGACGTTATTTGATGTATTGATTTCTTCCATTTGAATGGAAACGCTGCTCTCCGCTATCTTCAAACAGAAAAGTGGCATTGGGGTTGGGTGGGCTAAGTCTAACATCCTTGGGTAGTGTTCAGTTTCCTTTTTTCCATTCCGACCTTACTATTTCGGCCATAGCGCTGGTCAAGAACGTATTCTTCTGAGGTTTCGCTCCATCACCTTTACATTTTGGCGAAAAAGTAACTAGAAAAGTGTCAACAACAACGGCATTAGAAATATCTTGAGGACACTCAATGTAGCGCCATTGTTTGACGTCGTGCTCCACGGTTTCCTGAATCGATGCTGTAGAAGTTTTTTTCTGGGACACCAAGTAGAAATATACTTCGCGATACCGTTTGTTCCCTGGCGTTCAAGCTACCCTTCCTTTCCAACCATGGTACATCGGGATATATGCGGCAGTTTGAGTCGGAATCTGTCTTGAGTAGGTAGGCATTCAGCAATACGTTCTTGATATCAGCCTCGCATTTCAGTGTTACCTTTAGCAAGCGAGGTTGACCAAAATGAGGTGAAGTTGAATGGCGTGTTAGACGAGTCACTTTTTCTGCGATTACATGGTAAATTTGCATTAGTGGCAAAGTTGACACCGTTTCTTGAGATCGTGTTTTTGTTTGCTATAAAACAGGCTTTATTTGGACTCGCTAACGTTCGTACATATCACGCTTAGTGCGTATGGGGAGTTCTTTTTGCGTAACGGAATGTCAGATTTTTTCGAGTTTAAAACATTTGGTGAGTCGGGTACAATAATTTTGGAGCGTACAGCAATAGATGGCAAGCAGACGTCTAATCAAATTCATTAAAAATCGATCTTCAGTACAATATTACGTTATTCAGACTTATATCGCTTTGCGTTCGAAGAGAGGAATAATTTTTGCTACGATTCTTATATGAACTGAATAGTATGTAAATTGTTTGGTAGCTGCACATTTATTGTCGTTGACTGATTGAATGCTATCTTCAACTTCGTTCTGGTGTCACGATGTCATTGGACATTTAAAAGAGCCTATAAATTACCGAAAGAAAAACATTGTTTCTTGGTATCCAGCCCACTAACTGTCCCACAATATGTAGATTTTTGACATACTACGTATATGGCAGGTTGATTCCACATATACAGTAAAACATTTTATAATTATTCTATTTTTGTTATTCGAATGAACTTAAAATAGTATTGTTTGCCCATCTCTTTTCTCCGCTTTAATATCAACACACAATGCGCTATTTGTTACAGAGCTACGTAGCGGATGATAGTGTGTGCCGGAAATATATCCGTAGGGTATCCGAAAAATACACACATTATATTAATCATTAGTTGACTTACTAACTGGAATTTCTACTCGAACTGGAAGAGAGATTCCACAAATTGATAATTGGCGGTTGATTGTAGTCGCCAAAAAACGCATTTATTTGGGATACATAAAGATTATAGCACTTGAAAACACAATTAAATTTGCTTTTCTATTCTATTCTATTACAGATGCACCATTTTACAACGGTAAATTGAGTAAGTCTGAACAAAAATAAGCTAAAAAAATGAATCTCCCTTTATAAATTATGCGTTAGGGTAGCAACATTATTTTGAATGAAAAAGTTCAATGAAATGAACTTTTCAATACCAAGTGAAAACTAACCCGAATATTGCAATTACATGGCTCAACTTTTTCATATTAATTGGTATTTAACATGAGGAAGTTTTCACTAAGCTTACTACTCCTTCTGACTGTAAACACAAAGATGATGGTATAAAGCGCGTGCGTACTAAATGCTTCACTATACGGCAGTAAAACCTGAACCACTCTCTCACGACACGAACGGAAGCTGAATGTTTTCCATCTACGAAGCATCCGACGTATCTTGAGCATATCGTTGATGGACAGA
>JACCGJ010014349.1:0-23864 GCA_013407085.1 Atriophallophorus winterbourni
AAGTTCTTCCCAACTCGTAGACTCAATTTCAAGAGCCATCAAATTTCGTTTACAAACGGATTTGTACCGCACTTGCGGTCTAACAAATTATCGACTTTTTGATTTCCATATATCCATAAGGGTAGTTCTCTTGGTTTACGACCATGTTCCATAAGTAGAGAGACCCGCTATCGTGGATTGCGTGGTTGTTGTACGGTTAATATGTTCAGTAGTAAAGCTTGATAAAAAATGTAGCATTTTATTTAATAGAAAGGGATGTGTTAACCGGTATATCTATTCACATTTCAGAATCGATAAAATCTCTTAAATAGAAACTAGGAATGTTGTTCAATTCTGTCCTGTTTAATTAAATATATATTGTCATTATCGTTAGTCCGAGTATCACTTCCGGACGAAGAGCTCATGTGCAAATTTGATGGAATTATATAATCATTAAATGATGAATAGAAAAGACAGGTTTATATTTTCCATCGACAAATCAACAAAAATAATTGAGCATAAAGTCAAGTTGATGAACCTCCTGAACCTCGAATGAAACCCGAATGAACATAGCCATGAAGAGGATATATTTTTTAGATGTTCTAGTAATACCAACTGTGTTCTATCGAATAACAACCCACTCACTGCAGAAAATAGAAATAAAACTGCACACTCTTGTACTCAACTCTTATTCTAGCAATGCAGAAAGTAAAAACGTTTCCAATTTAAGTTTGATTTAAATTCGATAAAGGTTGGTCATACACTATCAGCAAGGCCAGGGAATCATTTCGTTGAGTTTATGCCAATGAAATTCTCTGAAATTTCGCAATGATTTTCCAAAACTCACCTCCTTTATGTCACAGAAACACAGTTGTGAGGCCAAACGAAAACCGTTTTGAATAGGTCGTTCTGTTTTTATCAGTAAAATGGAATGATTACGTCCAACTCCGCTGGCACATTGTCTGTCTGTAATTCAATTCACCGTTTGATAACCGCTTTTCGGTTTTACGGTAGATTTATTATCATTGGAAAATGACATAGAAAGTGGCGATCAGTGCGGTTTGCTATTCTTTGAGTGACGTCTGAGTAAGTAAGGTGGTCTAGTCTTGATAAAAATGCATGGAGAATTTTTAACTGATAACTGACTCTTGCAATGAAGCTTTTCGAATCATTATGAATGAGATGACGAGATTATCTTGGTGCGCAAATTCCACATTCTTAAATTTCGCGACAAATGCTTTACGTGCCAGATATTATGATAGTGTTGCATGTTCCATCTGAAAACGTTGTCCCCAATATTAAACGATTGTTCTACTGTTAACATGCTGTAGCTGTAGGAGAGCCACAATGACATTGCTTTCGGCCTATATTCTTAATCAGTTTAGCAAACGATTTAATATTATTAGGTGGAATAATTATATTGTTGTCATATACTGTTCGATTGAATGGAAATAAGTACGTATGCGCAGACGTGTTCTATTCCTAGAATGACACGACGTTATTCGAATTGTGTTTTTGATGATAAATTAATGGATGCCCTACAAAACACTTAAAGATGAATATTTATTCATACTGACGAGCTGTATGTTGTTGATCGTGAGCGGTGCTTCAATTTGGGGTTGCACTGGACAACCATGTCCCTCGACGATCTGTGAGCGTACTTTCATGCAACACCTTTCATGTTGCTGATTCCAAGTTGACCAACGTAAAAGCGTTCTTTGCAACGTGGATTTAATTTTATCGAGTTCATTTTTCACTCAAAGTAAGTTCATGCTGTGATTCACATTGCTACATATGAATTGTCCCTCGCTTTGATTCATTCCACTTCAAGTGCTTCTCCTGTTGAAATAATCGGAAGGTTAAAGATGCGCTCAGTGTTCCTAAAGTGTTCAATATGACGAGCTTGCTAATGCGCTTGAGTCTTTGCAACACCGACGGTTTAGAAAATTGATACAATCGATTCATGGTGTATTAACTACCCAAACAATCGTGGCAATTTTATTTCATATATCGCTTGCATTCAAGACTGGTTATTTGGAACACTAGTTTACCGATAAGCACGAACATTTTAATAGTATCCGAGCTCCGTTGACAATAAAGAATCATTGCATTGGTGGTCAAGCGTATAATTCGAATACTCCGCCACATTTTCGTGACTGACAGTGTCCACCTCGTTAACGCTGCCTTCTACATTATTTCCAGTTTGCGCGATTTTCAGTACACCTCAACGCATTAAGACTACCACAGGGACTGCAAGAGCATCGTGTGAAAAATTTCCCGGGGATCAACAAACTTCGTCAATCAGCGACAGTTCTGCTTAACTCATAGACTGTACCAAGCTTTATAACTCATGGTAAGCATTCAACTTGAATATATGTGACATCACATGGTTGCGTGTTATTAGTGTTTCATAAAAGAATATTAAAAAGGTGCTTTTTGTCACCATATATTCCGAAATCTTGAGTGAATATACAGTGGAACCCACCTACAATGAACTCGCTTACAACGAATTCCCGGTTTGAACGAACACACCATGATTTCCCAAATAAATTCCTTCTTTGTAAGCTTATTTAAAACATTCGTACAACGAATCTGTTCGTTACAAAGCTCGCCTATTACAAACACTGTACACGTTCCCGACAGCTATGTTTGTTCAATAAAGTTCATACATACAACGAACTCGCTTTGTCTTGCCTTTAACCCACAACGCTCCGTCAAGAGTTGCCTGCAGTGCGCTAAGAATAGAACTGACACACAACTTGGCGAGACACAGGCAGCCTGTCCTACAGTGTGCTAACTGACTCGCACGCAGTTTAGCCTAGAGAAAACAGGGAAATTTTAGTTGAAGTAGAGAATGGCCAAATGACAAAATCTGAAATTGCTAAAAAATATGGCATAGCAAAATCAACGCTGTCCACCTTCCTGCAGCAGAAGAAGCAACTGTCTGAAACATTCATGCCATTCGTTTTAGAATAAATTTTCTATTATTACCATGAACTTCGAATTAATGTTGTGATCTGTGTGCTGTGGCATCATCTATTAATCAAATGGATTACCCTCATACAGAAACACAAAGGTGAGACATTCTTCAATACTTTATTGTTTACACGTGTACAGAAAAACGGCGCCAAAATCACATGTCTACCAATGCGTTTTACTTACAACGAACTCCGCTTTTAACGAACATTTTACTCTCTCCCCAGCGATTCGTTGTACCCGGGTTCCACTGTATTATCCAACGCTTGTAGCGCGTTGCCTTTCGCACTCCAACTGAAGTTGAAGATCTTAACATTTTTGCGACAAATCTGAGAATCCCGGACACAGAAGGTCCAATGTTTTACATATTTCTCAAGGTGAGCACGTCGCTCCTAGTACCGTGACATGAAACTGTTGGAATCAAGAAAATGGGCATCCCACATGCTGTCTATTGATACACTGAAAATAAATGGAACCAAACGTATGATATGCGATTGCTTTGTGGGGTCGAATAAAAAAGAAGTTCAAAGACTTCGCTGGGATTCCCACAAAACAAAATGTAGTCTTGTGCAAAGGTTGATTCTTCCGCTACGGAAACATTTTGGGATATGTGCACATCGTAAATCCAAAGCTATACATTCGTTGCCGTCCAGCTGAAATAGTTTTTGATGTGGTTATCATGTCAGATGCATGTACTGAAGCTGTCAAATCTGCCAGCTAGGATTTGTGTTGTGAAATTGTATAAATACCATTTCCCGGTGTGTTCGGATGTGACTGGCAGTTTATTGACATCATGTTTTCGATGATGATCAGAATTCAAGACTAATCGCGTTCGCCCATGACATTATAGAAAGCCTGTGAGCCATTTTTCCTTGTTAAAAATTTGTGCTAGCTAATAATCAAGCGCAAGACTGCAATTTTATGTTATTTATCAATGGCTTTCCGTCTAGAGTTAGTCTTATAGAATAATCCAGATTTAACCTTCTTTATCTTTACTTCTTTCTATCTTGCGGGAATGCAGTATGAATACTGATCACAATTTAGACGGAAATCAATTACGGATGGCGGTACAAGAAACATCTACCAATACACCATATCCGTTTTACGGCTAATAATATTCGTAAAACAGCCGTTTGTCCAGTTCTCTAAACCTATTGTCCGTCACTTGAAAAATATGGGTAGATCCTAATGATAATCATTTATCGCGGTAATGCTCATTGTGTATTTTAGAGCAACAGTGGGCATTTCTTACAATGATCGACAGGGAAAGAATGATGTCAGAACGACATAGTCAATACTAATTTACAATCATTCCGGAGAACGATTTGTTGTACGTATTACGAAGACTTACCGATATTTACATCGCCAAATGATTTTAGGTATGAATGGCGCACGTACGGGTACGTTTCTATTGCTGTATCAAGGACACCATAATTATAAAGTTTACATCTGAATTTCTTTACCGCAAGTTATCAATGCGTCAGTATGTGTTACCGATCAGTTCATATATTTACCCTGCTCTCGTTCGACCTACTTCACATTTCGATGCATTTATGTGTTAATACCCATTTGGAATTGGTTCATAGAGTAGAGAGGTGATATTGTCAACACTGTGTGATTCACGTCCATGGTCGACAATGTTTGTTAGAGCGAACAAGTGAATGTAGCCAACCATTCATGCTATTACAAATTAAGCGCACTAACCCGATGACGGAATCACGCAATTATTCCTCTGTTTTTTACACACGAGCAACACATTCCTGGTTATATTTTATTCTGATCAAATTGAACTTAATCCGATTTGTTTACGCCCTGATTCAGGCTGTTCTCGTGTGCGTGCTTGCTGAAAATTTGATCTGCGTTCTGCAGCAGAAAGCAATGACAGCGCATAACCAGATTCGCATATTGTCACCACATAATTAATTAACAAAATTGGTTTATTAGTTTTGAAAAATATTTTTTAATCTAAACACAAATCATACATTAAATGAATTCTTTGAATGCATTGGACATGACGACACTCAACGTATTCAGATGAAAATAAGGGCAGAAGTCTTGGAGACATAATCTTATTTTATTATAAAACAATACAGTTGAAAATGTAAAATGTTATTTAGAATATATTCGTAGTAAAATAGAAATTGCTAAGAATTCACCGAGCCCATGACATGGCGCTTACATCAGAGATAACACGATCTAGTCGATTTAATATTCGTTCGTGAACCCGATGATTCGAATGTACGCCCAGCATGCGAGGTAGCCAATAGCTGCCGATCGAATTGAATCGATTTTCAGGTGGACAACTTTCAACTGATTGTGCGATCCAATACAAAAAACAGCCGCTAGGAAACAATAACCAAACCGGTAGGAACACGAGAACTTCTGATGAGCAAGAGGACAGCGCCTCATACAGGCGAACAAGTGAAGCTAATTCCGAGTACAGGATTTGTAGCTCGTTTAGCTGATGCACAACCGAAATGGAGAACTGAGAAGATAAATGATTTCTCGAACAGAAGCTTTTAGCTTGATCACCGATACTTGTGTAACACTGGCTTAGTTTATATAGGATACATTCCAACTGCTCTTTGCGATCTAGGAAGCCATTCACGTGTTCAAATGTTACGAGAAAACAGGAAAGGAAAGCCAGAAACATTGAATTGTACCGTGCCGAATAGTTCTGTTGACATGATGTATTTCGGAGAAAGAGAATCAACACGATCAGAACCGGTCGCATATGATTTGGATATTTTTCAACGCATGTGATATCTACGTTGAGCGAGTCACGAAGAAAATTGAGCAGATTATTCTGACCGGAAATGATGTTTATCTTGACCTCAGGCACGTCTAATTTGAAAGCACGCAGCTCCATTCCTTCACGCCGATTCTCCACAGGTCTACCATCATTCAAACCACATAATTTGTTTGCATTCCCCAGTCGAAGTTCCATTTGAATCAACAAACTGTAGAATACAGCACGCAGGGATACCGACACGTTGTAAATGGAATTTTGTTGCTCTATTTCTTCGAACAAAACGCGCAACGATGTGCCGCCACGAACGTAAATCGCATCCAGTAAATATGTACTAATATTCCCTTTACGAAACTGTTCCAGTAGAAGAGAGGACCATCCGTAAAATAGCTCATTTCTGCTTTGTGTTGCGACTACTTCACCCGACACTACCTGACATATTTTCTTTGCAGCGTTTTCAATTGAATCCATTCCGTTACATTGTGACATTGTCGTAGAATTTTGTGGTACACGCGGAACATGCTTGTCACTCACCCCGAATTTGCTCGGCACTATTTTCATCAAATTACACAACTCATAGCCAGAAGCGTTGGGGTTAACAAGATAGGTTTTCACACAACCAATGATCTCATTAACAACAGTTTCGAGTGCCTCATTGCGATATAACTGCAGCAACTCCCGAACACAGCTAAATGTATCCGAACCAAAGTTACTCAACCACTTAAAAACACTAGGAACATCTTTAGGTCCGCAGTGATTTCGGGTCGAACTGACATTCGTGATCGGTGATGTCATATCGTTACCAATCATGACTGCGATAAGTGGAAGCAGCGAAGGGTTGAACGAACTGAACGAATATTTCGTTGCTGAAAACAGCTGGCCGGTCATAGAGAAACATTTGTCATATGTTTGTCCCTTACAATAATCGCATATACTTTCTAGACACCTTGGCTTATCGTCAAGAGTATCCAACAGTATGACCTGCAGATTTGTTTCGGAATCAACTGATCGGAACAGAAAGAAATCGGAATCGTTACTCAACACGGGACAATCCAGGAATATGGCCAACTCAGCCGTCGATTTGTCTGCTTCTCCATCACAAGTCAAATACGGCACTTTGTATTCGATCAATATTTGAATGACTGTTTCGTAGATCAAAGCAGGGCAAATATCAGGAAGCGGTCGATAATGTTCTACATCCGACGGTCTAATCGGGCGCACTTGAGTAATTAGGCGATTCAGGGATTTAATACGTTGTCTGTTCTTTTTAAGTAGATTTCCGAGTTTAGTGCCCTATTGAAATGAATGGGGGACAGGTAATGATGGTATAAGATATATATTATTTTGTTATTTAGAAGAGAATATGAATCTAAACACCAGAACGTAGAAAAAAGTGAATGGTTTTTAAGATTTCACGTATTGCAAAGCGCGTTTCCTTTGATTTTACTTCGACGCAACACTTTCGAGTACGGATTAATGTCGCTCATTCCGTATATTGTGCGAATACAAACAATTGCGCCAAAATGTGTGATGAACTAACCTCTGTTGAATGGCACCCATCGAAGAGAAATATTGGTGAGATTCGACACTTGCGCAATCGTTTCAGGAAGTCACGAACGCAAAGGTTAAAATCCATGTACTCGCCACCATAAAGTATGGGTAATCCAGATTTTCGATAAAGGAAATTGATGAAATTCCACGCATCGATCACCACTCTGGTGTTGTGTAATTCGAATGACGAGAAATTGCTCGGATCCTGTTGGAGGTATGTGGATAAACCCTTGACACCCATTATGAGCTAAAACTGATAGGAACACGAAATGATTGGGTTATTAAGGTAACTCGAATGTGTGGTGTTTGATGTGATGTGTAATAACTAGGAATGCAAATGAAGAGCTCTTGTAAGATATACAAGACACTGCACCCCGGTCCAATGTCAGACCTCGAAAATCCATCTGCAATAACCACAAATAGTAGAATTCGTTATTCATAATAATCTCATGAGAACACGTCGAGTGAGTTCATGTTTCTAAACAGGAGGAGTCAGAGGTCAGCAAGATGGAAGTCGTCGAAATCGTGCAAACGACCCAAAACCGGTCAAAATCTTGAAGATTGGAACTTCGTGTGACCGAGAAACTTGACTTAAACATCAATATATGTCTCATGTTCTACCATTGATCCGCACTTTATGCGCTTCGGGTTGACTCGAGCACTCAATAAACAGTGGTCCTATGTATTTTGGGCTCACATTCCCACCCTATGTGCTGGACTATGTTAGTCCCATTTAACACATTTTTGCCATTTCATGAGCAATTGGATAATCACAGAAAGACCAATACTTGATAGTATGATGATGCACTCTTTCTATTGATGTCGGTTGATTGCTATTGTTGTCAATGCCTCCAAACAAAAACTCACTCCTTCTTCCGCACCCCATCTAGGCAATTAAATCAGTCCAACCTTGGTTTAATCAGAAGTGAGGCTTTTTAATCCACTCTATCAAGTTAGCGGCAACAATTTTCCAGTCTGTAAGAGCTGACGCATAGAGCGACCGATGTTGTAACTGTTCAGGTTTTATGCGCAGGACGTGCCTTAACCACCGGAGATAGCGTTGAATGTAGGCGGGCGCAGCTGCTTTCTAGCATGCAGCGCCTAACCTCACAGTTGCAAACGTAGTGTTGCCACCTAACGTGACAGACCCTACGAAAACATCGTTGGTCGAAAAACTACAGCCTCCTAACATCTCCGCGAACTGTCCAACATTCACTCCCGTATAGCAATACTGTCCTTACCGAGGTGGAATATATCCTTCCTTTCAAACTCAAGCTTAAATCACGTCTCTTTCAGAAGCCCTCGATTTTTATTTTACATGGACTGGTGTTATTAGGAATTCATTCTGGGAAGCCTTTTCCCTCTCATCAATCAAACTTTCGCGAACCTTCCGTTCAATACTGCAACGACTCTCTCGCCTCCTTTCTCAAAAGTAGCGGGTAAAGCCCATCCGATCCATATCCCTGGTGTCGCTTTAGAGATTGGATCTCTCTCTCTGAATTTCTTGAAAACTTGACGGGAATAGTGGCACTGACCATTGCAAACGAGATTGGGGAATGTCGGCGGTGTCTGGAGGAGAGTGCCGAGTATACTGCTGTCTTAATTATTCTCTACATCTTTCAAAACGCCTATGAATGTTTTTTATACACGGAAAATCAACCTTGAGGATCGTTCCTCGCAGGCCCTCTGGCTTCGGGCAAAGATAATAATCAATTGGTAAAGCCTTCACATGTTACCCATAGCCGACGTTGTTCTATATCCCAAACGAGTTTTTTCACCGAAACTACCGGTCGCGCATCAGAACATAAATGATTAGGAATTTAAGACACTTCCGATCATATTCATATTCTGAACCATTCGGAAAAGCCAGGTGCTGTTGGAGTAGCTCGAGGGACTTCGCAGAGAACCAGTTGTGTGACGGTTGACGAGAAGATTTGCATCATTCTCAAGCAGAGTGCTTTGCTAAAAGTAGTGCCAATGCCACCCCATATCGATCACCCGAATTTATAATTGATAAAACGATAGTGTATCCCAAATTCTGGCTTTTATTTCTGGCAGCGATAAAGTGTTTCTGTCTAGTAAAGGACGTTTCAGTCTCGGGTTACCTTCGAATAGAAGTTCGTTTGTCGCTTACACTGGGGCGTCATCAGAATCTACAATGTTGCTCAAGAACCTTTCTCCTTTTTGGACACTGCCTTGCCACCTGTAGCTTATCGCGATATGGTCAAGCTGCGTCTTCTGATGGGACCGCAGGGTTGCTGGATGGATGTCAAAAATTTGTGTAAGCAAATAAGAGGCGTTGGTCGTCACACAACGGCATCAATCTGCATCCGTTTTCTGTTCGGTCATCTGACATCCCATACTTCCCTCCAATGAAGCGCTCCGACATCACTATACATCCAACGAGGGCATTATAATTTCCGACAAACACTACTATATCGTCTCTTTGTCTTATCGTTAAGAAAGAACGATGTTCGTCGTAGAATTCATCCTTCAGCTTATCTACCTCCAGTTCGTGGTTGCGTAAGCCAAGATCACGAATTGATTACGTCTTCCGTCACTGTGCTTGTTCACTCTGATGTAACCTTGGAAGCTCACTGCGCACAACCGGGTATTAACAAGTATCCATTCTAGAAGGAAATTTTCTGCTTCTGGCTAAGAATAATTCCGACATGAGCTAGCCTTGCACATGAACCAACGGGATCACTGGGCACACGAAAGTAGATCATAATCTTATGAGACATAGTTGAACTCATTTCAAATGCCGAGTCAATGTCACGAAAACAAGTTTCCGATAGGTAACATATGTCGATACCTAGTGTCTCGAGAGAGAGAGAGCTTGTCCAATATGTCGTTCTGGTTGTTGCAGGGTACGACATAGAACGATGCAAGCCAGATAGGGCTACGCATTCGGTGGATGGGGGTCGAAATCGACACCTGTCGTTGCACTGTTGGCATCGACAGTATGCATCCAGCATTGATGGTCCGAAGTGCATCAGAAAGAGAGGGAGAGGGGATTACATGTGATTGCCAAGTGGATTATGAAGAGTAGCTTTAGAAGATAGTGTTTGTATTGCGCGCCTGCGACGTTTACATCATCAATAAACGTAGGCGAGTTACTACCAGGTTACGTTTACCGAAACAGGGAAAATTATTTTTTAAGGCTGTCCACACCGAGCTTTTAGCGCGTTTGTTTTGCCTACAAGGCAGTGGAGTGTGAGAGGTTCGCACATATCGGTGACCGGTGACCGACGCATTGCGTTTTTTTACTGTGCAATTTATTTAACACACGTTCACCGCAATTAATCAGGATTTTACGAATGGTAACTCTTTCGTAACCACATTATAATTTTATTTAAAGCATCAGATAGCGGGCACAATGGGCCGTTTACTGGTTTTCACTGATATACAAGTGGGATTTATGTTGTGAGAACAAATTAATTTTGTGAATCGGACAGGGATGTACATAGTCAAGCCTCTGCATACATGCGCATAGCTTTAAAATTTACACAACTATTTCCCAGAAAGGAGCAACATTCATTTAAACAGATAGTAGTGTCATTTGCTCGAAAGAAGATGTATGCCTCATTGACCAATGCATTCAAATATCAACCACATTCGTGATTGGATTTTGCTATGACATAGTACTAAACAACTGTGCGTCTCTTTTTAACGAACATTTGCTCCAGTTGAATAGGAAATGGATTAAAATTTAATATATCCTTATAGTGCAATGAAAGTTAGATGAGTTAAAACGAATGAATGCCTGCCCATCATATTTTGAGAACGATACACTTCCTTCATTATCATATATATTTGCTTGCAGATCACCAAAATTGCAACATGTGTATAGTTACGTACACTGGCAAATTCAAAATATTCGGGATTTTTTCACGATTTAAAATATATGGTTGAGCAAGCAATTAAGTTTTTAACTACTGGAAAGTCGTAAAATGAGTGCAAATATATATGCGTATAAATAAAATGAATCGACCCCCACGACTAGTGTAATTTTTCTCATAGATGGGGGCAATATCAGATCTAGCTAGCATATAGTCGTCATGTTTTGATTTCAATTAAGCTAAACTATTGGAGTTCACCAAATTGGCCGGTAGATAATTCCAAACAAAATACACATGCACCGAATAAAAATAAAAGTTTTATTTGCAGTCTGGTATTTCAAAAATACAACCATGACCACTGATGATCCACGTAGCTCGAAGTTCGATGAACTTATCCGGATGTTAGGAAACAGTAGTAAGGATACTTTTCGAACAACAAAGGGCATCAAATCATCCCAAATTTATTTCCAATATTCAAGATTAATGGTTGAAAATACACATTCTCTGTGGCGTCCTACTTCAGAAAAAAAATCATAAACCTGTTGACAAGCTTAGACGTTCGAGGATTTGAACAGTCCAAATGCAAAATATCCTTTTTAAGCAAGAGAATCTAACTAAAATTGCTCAAACAGTTCGTTTCGTGCTTGAAAGAAATAAAAATTCGAGCAAAACAAAGCAACTTCTTGGTTAAGGTAACGTGAGCATGTCTTTTTTACCACTCCAACACAGTTGAATGTGAAAAATGGGATACAATATATTTTGCGACTACTTATCAGTAACAATCACATCAAAATATTCACAACAGTCTACATTGGAAGCACTGCACCCGTATTTCACTCTTATTTGAGCTCATCAGCAGCGCATATCCTGTCTCGGTTTTGGTTAACACCCAGGACCATCACCATTGTAGTCTCACACCCTACGGCTTGAGCTATCGTCCACCGTATTATGGATCGCGATTATTCATTCGTGAAAGTTTATCCAGACCGGCACATTTGACTAGCGTCATATGCCCGGTGAGTCGTGAAGGAGCCAGCAAGATTTGTTGAATTCGTCTAACCAATCTGATCTCCTTCTCAGGTCTTCCCATCAGATATAGTTTAAGCTATCATCGATTAAATCTGATGGGCATTGTTGTTAAAATGGGTTTGGATAGTTTTTTCTTTATATTTTGCGAATACTCAGTGCTTCCAATGTGTACCGTTTTGATAAAGTTTGTGAATATTTCGATGGAATTGGTACAGATGAGTAGTCCCAAAATACACAGCAACACAAACTTATCAATATGATTATATAATTATATTTGCCCATGAAATCCCTGTTTCATCACATACACATTTTTGGATCCAAAAATCAGCCATCAGTATAACATTAAGCGCATCAAGTAAGTCGAGTTTGCTTTAAAGTAGTGGCAGAATGCAGATGAATTTTAAAGTTAAAATAAAAATTGTACAACAAACTAGATGAGTTAAATGAACTCATGAAACACATGGAAATTCGACGAACCTTTAAATCAAAATATTCATAATTACACGATTTTGAATGCCTGATGTACACGCAGATGAATGATATCGAATTATAAAAAAGCTCATTTGAATGCATCTCCATCACACACACACACAAACACACTTCACAACCGGTTTCGTGCTGTTTGCACTCATCAGGTAGCGACGGTAGGATCATGGTCCGCATGCGCTTGGTATCGGATTATGTTTAGCAATGGTTTTTATTCATTTTACTGAAAGGACTAATTGAGCTCGCTCTTTTTCCACAATAGGGCATGTGAACATTGTAAAGCTTGTCATTTTCTCGTTACATGAAATGCACAGCTCAGTATTCAACTAGTTTTTCGGAGTCATTTATAATATACTTGAGCCCAGCCAATGAGAGGTACTAAAGCCAGATATAATGCTACTTTTACTTGGATACACTGTCCTGTTAGGCCAATAAACAGAGGGATTTCGGTATCAACAAAGTTTGTAGACTCACGGTGGTCAGATTTTAATTAATCATACATTCTTAGAAAGAGTGGTCAGAAATGCGCAGAACCACAGCATTTGGATTCTTCCCACGAACCCAGTTCGAAATTAGTTCACTAATTTACACACTCCTAAAACCCTTCTCAACCGTAGGAGATTGTGGAATACTGAAAATCTTTCCAAGTTTATGAAACTCAAACTATGGTTGGATCTTGTATTGAGAAGGCGTAAACCTTCTTACTGAATGCATCTGACTAGCGCAAACCTGCATGTAACTACGTAACATGCAATCAGCATCTTACAGGATAACATGATGAAGTTCATACAAGAAACGTGCAAAGTATATACTTTATTAAAAGTTTGGTTTTTTGTAGGATGGTAACACGAAACATGTAAAATGCTCTAACGAGTAACTTACACTGACTTCAACGACTAGTAATCAAAATATACGCATACCAGGAATGTGTAGAGTGTCAATTTATATTTTCCACATCCTAACCACAATCGACAAATCTCGTGCGATGACTGCAAACAAACACACACCCAGTGCATGCCACGAACATAAATACTACCCACGGTGTCGTTGATTACCAGAGGTTAAACGTCAAGAAAGTGCTCAGGTGTATGCGCGCACATGTGAAAGTTTCCACGAAACATCACGAAGCGCGTCAAACAACAGCGTAATTATTGATTGGTAATTCAGCTGTCAGAAGTAAAATTTCACGAAACATCACAAAAATCGAAGCCCAGTGGTTTATGTCAGATCGACCAGTGATGATTACCCAGTAATATCGATGTTGTAATTGATATATGTTGTGAAGAATGATCGCATAATTCTCCTCAGGAGCAGCAGCCAAAGCAGCAGCGAGATTGAACGATCATCACTTATAGAGCATTTTTTCCAATCGTGCAAGCGAAAGTTGCCACCACAAAATCGATACCTTGGGACACAACTATGAAACGGAATCGCATGAATTTCCGAAATTCCAGAGGATGGCGTCTCGTTCGTTTGCTGTTAACATCTAATTTATAATCTCAGTAATCAACAAGTGGCTACCCGCTAAATTTGTGCAAAGATATATGATGCCATCAACTTGTTCAAGGCTGGCTGTTTTTGGTAATGCTGATGGAAGTCGATATGTTTCCATGATCAAGAACGTTAGTCTTATTCGTGTTGCTTGTAAGCGTAAGTTCGTTGCATGCAATTGAAAAGCAGTCCATTGCAGATAGAAACTGCTCTTGAGAAAAGACATTGCTGACAGCATCATCGGTACAAAACAATTCACGTATTAGCACAATCCATAACTTCATTTGTGGATAGCTTGCCATCACGTCGATTGCTTAATGAAACTATTGTTTGGCCGTCCTAAAAGCTTAATTCATCAGCATTGCTACAAAAATATGTGGGAGAATAAGCAAGTGCTCGTCTTACGCCTCAGAAATTCGCGTTTTGAAATCATCCTTGGTCCAACATTTTACGTGAATCAAACCATTCATGTCACAGTGAGAATAATAACGAAGTTTGGGCAGACTTAGAAGAGAGTCTGACTTTTGGAGCGAAGTAAAACTTTCCCTCAAACACTTCTGAGGAAAAATAAAAGTTTCATTGATGTTATACGCTGTTTTCGACATATCTTTTAACGCTGCTTTTGGTAGAAAATAATGTCAACACTATTATTCGTTTTAGGAGATGATATCTGAATTTTATAATGAATAAGTTTCAAAGATATGCAGTTCGTTTGATATGTTGTGTTCAAACTAGATTGTAATGGAACATTTATTCAATGATGGAGCATTTGAAGCCACAGTGTACACGAATGGCATGCAATGGTTTGAAAATATTACTTGCTTACTTTTGCACGACTGGCTCAACAGATGATTTATCCCGCTTCATTGACGTGTCGAATCATCCCACCCACACTCGCCGATCTGATGCGAGCTTGTCACAGATTGTTATCTGATCACGTTCACACATTAAAATACCACAGAATCTATTCATCCCGTGGCGTCTACATCCTCATCACAGTTGGTAAGTACGTCTGCGTTCAACCACCTTGCGAGTTCAGGGTTGAAAATTAGTTTGGATTGGATGGCTCGGCTACAGGTGGATATTTTCCAGTTATTTCTTGTTGCATTTAGTGGAAAGCAGAACGATAAATTACAAAAAGGTACATTTTCGCAGGACATCATTTGAAAGTTCATCGTTATACGTGGGTTTGCTGTAGTCTGGTAAAGACAGCATAAATACTTGGGCTTCTAAATCGTGTATCATATACTCTTTAGTGTTTCACTAAATTCAGCTTGTTTGAGCCTTACTCAATTATAGTTAAGTTGTGTTTGGGCCGCTGTTTCAAGGTCGACGGAAAAGTATGTTAGCCAGATTATTGTGATAAAACTTTGACAAACCTAATGTCTACATTGATTGAGTAACATGAAAAAGATTGTTGACAAGATAGTTTTACGTTACAAGATTTCATCTGTTTTATCAGTTTTTTTAATCCGTCGCTTTTAGTATCCACGTATTGAAATGAATTAGAGCACGTTGTCGTCAATAGAGTTTTGACGTTACGAAATAAAATGAATACGTTAGTTTCCTAATTTCGCTTGAGCATCATATTTTCATTCGAGAATGGTGAAACTTTCGGTTCTGTTCGATCCTATGCAGATGGCTCTATACCACAAACAATTGCCAATAAATGTCTTTCCTGCATAGAGACACGCCTATACTATCACATACACGGTTAGACACTGACAGAAACACATTCCCGACTAAACTGTGAATTCTATTCTAATTCCATTTATGCCTGCGTGTCCGGGTACACTTTAAGTTCGAATACAAACCACTTGAAATATACTACATGATTGCAAGACTATATTTTCCCAATCATCATCAGATCATTTGTTTTTCAAAGCTTTGATCATATGTTTTTTCATCCACTTACAATTTCCCAGAACATTTCTGAGGTAATTTCTGACCTAAGAAAATTCAATGCCTTAATTTTCTTGTTGGCCTATCAAGCCGAATATGCAAGAATTTACTTACATTAATTTTGAAATTTAAATGTACATGAGAGAGAACTCTAAATATTCCATGTGCCTCGATTTCGACAAGATCTATCGAGATTTATCCTCTTGAATCTAAAATCTAGTGCTCAAGTTTAGGACGACTGAAATCTAACGCAAAACGTTTAACAAGACAACCCCACTTGAATCCGATGGTAGCAATGCATCATTTGGGTGAAAACTCGTGAATAAAAAACTGGCTTTAGCGTTAACAGTTAGTGCGTTTTCTGTCAAGATCGGAAAATCACCTGGTTTAAGTTTCGTCGTGTTGTTAACAGTTCGATAAACCAATTTTGGATTTCTTAGTACCAAAAGAAGCTGGTAATATTGTCCATCCAGCTGGATGAGGTTTTTGACTCGATTGCGAAATTCGCAAAAGTTTACCCAGGTGGATACTGTTCTGGCGATCCTATGAATAGCCCATGCCAAATTTCGCTTTCTCAACCATTCTATAGTGTGAGTGTGAATTCTGAAATCGGTATCCTTGTTCTTGTGTTTCGGATCATAAAGAGAATTTAAATGTATCATGTTGGTGATGTAATCTGTCATGCTTGTGCAATGCTCGTCCGGATCACTGAAATTTATACTATGTTAATCGAAAGCCACCATTGTTTCCATCAAACCAATGTAATGCACTTTTCTATTTACTTTTGTTTGCTTAACCATTCTACTAGCGTTGTAGACATATTTGAAGAGTAGACCGAGGTGGTCGCTTCAACCTAGCGGAGGGTGAAACTGAAGATCTTCCACTGCCGTGGCTTCTGAGGTTAAAACTAGGTCTATGATAGATGTCTGTTGCAAATTTCTTCGTCCAGTATATTCGAGAACGTGATTATACAGTCCACAAAATTTGTCGTCTAGTGGCTGGGTAGATGATCATCTCAGTTACACAATTGAGGAAGATAGAACTCTCCCATAATGAATATTTGCGAACTGCGCTCTTTTCGAACGTATTGCATTGCTTTCAAACGCTTTTTGTTGAGTGCATCGGATGATGATTGCTAATGGTAAACTACACCAACGATGCTACTATCGTCTGAGTGAAGCTTCAAGTTACACCATATAGGGTCTTTCAGATCAATATCAGTGCCAGTAACTACCGTGCTATGGTGGTATGCAGCTACTCCACTACTTGTTCTTGAGTGGTCTATCCAAAACAGGGCCATGTTCGGTTATTGCTATGGCATCGAGTGAGTACTGAGTACAGATATACTTCATTTCAGCTATTTTTTCACTGGCATGCAATGGACATTGGTTTCCGTAAACAGTGATGGAGCTGAAAGCTCGTCTATTTGTCCGACCATTCAGCAGTCGGACAGTGATGGTTTCTTGGAATTGGCACAATATATCTAATCCGAGTCTCGTCTGGTTGCCGAAGTCGTGGTTCATTAAGCTGTTTCTGTGTAGAAATTCTGCGGTCACTCACGTTGACATCCGTCCGGTGATAACAGTTATTTGCTTTCCAGTTCACTCTAATTGATTCATTCATAAATCTCGTTAAAAATGTTATTTTCAATGTTTTTGTCCTGTCACCCTTATAGTTTGGCGAACGAGGTATTCTACACGTGTGTACTACGACTAACTCGTGAGTTCCGATGCTGTGGAAAATGTTAAGCCACTGTTTGTAACCGTGGTGCTGTATTTTAATTCCTGAAACAATACTAGTGTTTTCGGGAACACCAAGAATGACTACAACATGTTGGTCAGTTTTATGCTAATTGTTTAAATTACCTTTGTGTCTACAAACACGGAACATTAGCATATAGGCGACATATATTCTGTGGAAATGCACAAAGCAAATAAGAGTTTAGAAAAAACGTTTTCTATCTATGAGAAGAAGAGGAAGAATTGGGGTGCAGACTTAGGCGGTTTATTGAATCAGGCAGTATCGAGCTTATACAGATCTTTGAGCACAGCTGGTACCATTACTGAATGTCGTGAGTTCGTCTACTTGAGATAAGCGTCACTGATGACTCCGGCACATTGGTGCAGATCACACTGAGGTTCTTTAATTTTGTTTTTATTTCAATATTATTTATAGGGTTAGCGGAAGTCTGCTGTTGGGCCTTCAGTAGACTCTCCTTAGACGTTTCAAGCTGACTAACGTTTGAGTCGCAGCTATAGTTAACATTACTAGGTTGTTCATCGTGTTAAGCACATAAAACACATGACTAGTTTCAATTTCGCACTTAGCCTCTTTTTGCAATTTTTACACAAATCACGCGTAGTATTATTGTGTGTTGACATCAACGCAGTTGTGGTCTCGGTTGTCTAATCGTTGAATGTGGGTTTCGATGGCTTACACGAAAACTGCGAGGCGCGTATCGATCGATCAACGGTTGAGAGGCGAAATTTGCGAAGTTCGCATGGGAACGCATCGCAATGTGTTGGATGCGAATAATAAAAAACCGTCGCGGTGATCGTATATTTATGCTCACACGCGTAATTAAGTTGCACGCATCGGCCCAGAAAGGTAGTTCGTTGTTGACAGGATCATGGAACAGGGATTTTCAGATTACCGGAGTTCTCAATTTACAACTTAATTTCAGGTCAATGATTTTGACGGCACAGATGACATCGTCGACCTCGCTTTACGGTTATATCATTATTTTCGCAACATTTGCTGAAACTGCGATAACTGATGGAATATCTATAGCATTTTCGTACGGTTTATACCATCAGTTAATCCGCGCATAATGCCAAGGTTGACTATGTTTCAGGATTCAGATAAATCTGTTTAAGTTTATTCGCAATTAATCGGTTATAGCAAGTTTTTGGTAACGTGTCACTTCTGAACACAGAAGCTTTGTCAATCCAATGGTGTCGATATGAACAGTGTTCAGGTTTAAGTGGCATTTTCTTGACCAATACTGAGTTCTCTAAGCTAGACAGGGGAGATCGAGATAATTGATCACACACCCTATTTGCTCTGTTCATCCCTAATTGTTTATTGAGTGTACTGGTGTGAACAACGTCTGCTGACACACTGATTACGTAATCATGTGCGCATTAGGTGTTATGTTCGTTAATCCTTATCCGCTGCAGAACCGAAAGCCAGATTGTTGAGATATCCGCCCCATCCACCTTGTTCACCCCATTCGTCGCCCCATCTTTTGTTATTTCACAAGCCTCGGTGTGAAGTCTTTCCCTATAAGATTCATACCCTTATACTTTCACGTTTCAATCACTGCAGTAATCAGTGTCTAGCACTGTTCACGCTAGGCCAGAATGCCGCTCATTGAGTGATAGTCCATTGATATTGCGGGTTTGCTTTCCCAACTAGTTTCCTGTAGTTCGTTTATCCCGTAGTGTAGATTCTCTTTTTTTTTCTTCTTCTTCTTCTTCTTCTTTCTTCTCTAGACGTTTGCCCAAAGTAAACACCCCCGCGCCACTTTGCCTTTGATTTGTAGATGCGTTCGTTCGGAAAAACCTAAAGAAGTCTTATCTTTGAGATGCATTAACGCGGAGCTAAGTGTTCTACCTCCCTTATATGTCACTATAATACATGCGTTATTCAAGATTCGACTTATTCCTCCGGAGGCGCTTTTGACATATGGTAGAGATACCGTAGCTCACCAAACTTTATCCGTCTTCGGTTGCGGATGTTCAACTAGGTTCAGTCGTCAAGTTGGCGACTGATTTCTTCATAAGCTCGTCTCTTTTATGCATCATTGCTGCAGAGGCGGTCAACCTTGTAGAAGAGCGATTTTGCTACGGACTAAAATACCCTTGTAGGGTGCGCTGATGTGAATCCCTGTAAATAGGCTTACGAAATCCCGTTGTTCTTATCTTGCCGTTGTCGTTTTGCGCGAGACCGTCCAAAAACGGAAGTGTCCCTTCCGTAGACTCGGTTTCTTTTGTGACCTGGATTTTCGGATTCAAACTACTGAGATAACTATGAAATGCTTCTAGTCTGTTTCGCTTTATGAAGACGATCGTTTTGTCGACATAGCGCTACCATATATCTGGTTTTAACGCTTCGTTTCTGAAAGCTATCTCTTCGAAGTGCTCAATGTGCACATTCGCCAGCACTGGAGAAATGGGTGAGCTCATCGCTAAACCATCGTTTTGCTTGTATAGCTGTCCATTAAATAAGAAGTGGTTCATATTTAGACAAATTGCTAGACCGTTGATGATTTGTTGTACACTCAAGTTGGTACGATCCTTCAGGGTCATATCGGAGTTGAGTGATTTCCTCACTAATTCTAAAGCGCTTGTAGTGTCAACATTCGTGAACAAGGAGCTTACATCAAAACTAACCATCATCTCATCCTCCCCAATTGTTACGGTACTTAAGCGACGAACAAAATCAAACGAGTTCTTAATAAAAGAATTCGTGTTACCAACCAATGGTTTCAAAAGCTGAGCAAGGTGCTTAGCCAATTCGTGTGTTGGGGATCCAATGCCGTCTACAATGGGCCCTAAGGGTATGCCTACCTTTTGGCCAAATTTATGGTTCAAATTACGTTCTTAATTCTTGCATCTTAGTATTTTACCAGAAAAGACTGCTAATGACTACGAAAAATCTCTTTGATCGGAGATGTACTTACTCCTTCATCATGATGTTCTCGAAATTTATTCATTGGTGCAAAATGTGGGATCACCACCGCTAAAGAGTCTCTATTAGTAGATACGGTACGAAACTTTTAGAAAAAGAGCAGAATCGGGCGAATAACAATGTCTATTCACAAATATTTGGAAACAATGTCAGATCAGGACGGATGCTGAAGGAACAAAACAAGATTATTAAGACATTATTCGTTTAACAGCAAGTAATTGTTGGCAAACGGTATATCAGTCCTATCACATGGAGAGATTGTCATACAGCGGTTCATACGCATCATTAACAATAATGTTGACATCTGGACCAGATGATTGATAAGTGTTTTTTGATGAGCAGTTCTGGAATATCTTCACAGGGAAAATACCGTGCGCCGAAAATGATGTGGCTACAACGTTTAAACTGAACAAAGGAATTTGAGAGATATGCCGGAAATATTGTAGGTGAATAGTAGATAATAAGATATAATTCAAATACAAGATAAATTGAGAAATCAGCTTCACCGTGAGGCAGGGGTAGCAATGCCCTAAAGTATACAAAGATTGCCTCGAAATTTAAGGAAGAAGAGGATTCAGCTAATGCGTCCATGTAAGGTTATCGAAAATGGTGATTTGCACTAAACAAGAAACAATATTTTGTATGGGTGAATTTTAACTACCTACTATTCATCTTAGGGACGATCACCCCCAACAAACGCTACAATACCGATTTGAAGAGTTACTCAATTTATTCTCTTTATACAACTATATTCACGAATGTACTCGATGAAGGTTGGACTAACCGGCCGGCCGTCTTGACTTTGATGTTAACTTCGGAAGAACAATCTGACGAAGTGATCAGATTCCAGGCTACGCTAAGTCAAAGTGACCATTCAGTAATTTTGTTCGACTATGTTTGCAATAGTCAGTATTCGCTTGCACTAAATAACGAGGTTCGCCAGGTAGATAAATTGACTGTTGTAGATTTTCTGAAACTGAAGATTGATGAAATTTGCAGATCGTTACTAAAGGATACGAACATGAACTTCGTTTTGTTGTCCGTAGCATAATAAAAAATGTATAGCTATGATGCGTGCAGCGTGAATGCAGCATAAAGCCATAATTTCATCTACTTCTTGACAACATTTTCGTATGTTGCATAACAGAGTGAGTTCACTTATTCGTAAAGCTAAGGAAGCGCACCAATTGATGCTGTTGTTAAAAGTGGACCGCAACCCTAAGTTACTATACAAAATCATAAACGCTAAAGCGGAAGTCAAACCAGATATTTTTGCCGTTCAGAATGGGGAAAAATTCTCTAAGATCGCATTGAAAACCGCAAATGTTCTCGCAATTTATTACATTGAAACGTTCGTGCCAAACGTTTTACTCGAACGTTGCGAGTGTTCAGGTGACTGGAATCGAGATATTGTTTGAGAAATCCAGAAATTATTGTAGGTCATTTGATTAAAAAATGTAAGAAAATGTCTAGGTGCGGATGGCATCACACCGGAGTTTTTGTCATTTTCAGCTTTGTATACCGCTTTCCACCCCGTTTAATTATTCATTAACTATTTTGCCCTACAATTTATTATGCGCTAGAGGTCTGAACTCTTTGGCTGCTCTTTGTGATAGAATATATCACAGAGCAACAGAGTTAGTGATGAGACTCCTCAATGTTCCGTAAAACGACAGATTGCGATGTCTGGGTCTAGGCGATATTATTTCGATCTACGGAATTGTGTGTACCAAACCGTATCCACAAAGACTCTTTCTTGATCAGTGTGATGGGGAAGTGACACGCGAAGATGCCTCATACATTTGTGTTCCAGATTCCCGTCTTGACTATAGACCAAATATTTCGTGGAATTCCATTCCCAAACATTTGGTGGGATCTACTTTCCCTGGGGATGTTTAAATCAAAATTGGAGATACATATGTAAAAGAACATCATTCGTGAGACATACATTTGATTTACTCTGTTCCTTTTATACTATAATATTTTCACATTTTCATCCATTATGTAATAATTTTGTGTTGCGAAGTTTCAACTGTTAACCATAAATCTTCCGATGCTTGCTTTAAATGCTTCCCTTTAATATGAGCTGTTGGCATAAAACTATATAAATTATGACTACTGTAGGGTTTCTCGCGTAATTCAACACGAATATTTGTGAACAAATGTACAACAAATGTTTGAGAATTTAAGAAGACGCATCTCTAATCAGGTCAGTTGGAAATTTCCTCTAAGGCTGCCCAGAGCTGGTACCAGAAGCATTTTCCGGTAACACACGTCCAATAACTTCGTCGTTTGCGTATTTCAGAGGGAAAGTTAACAGCCACTGTGAAAGCACATCCAGTTAATAAAAGAGCGGAAGATTGAAGTGATACATGAATCTCGTCTTTCTTAATGGCGAGCAAATTTGAACGCTTGCTTTGATTTCAATGTAGTGAGAAAAATTGGAAAATATTGTGTACTTATCTTTTGCATTTTTTGGAAGATGTGGACCACTGTTTCAAGTAAGTTCCCTAGTTGAGAATGATCGACAAATCGATCGACAACGTGATATTGAAGAAACATTTTAACGGCTATTGATAGAATGCAGAGCGCTGTAGAGATACAATTCATCAACCGGAATGATTATATTTTGGTATGCACGGTATAGTCAACCGAATATCTTCGAAACATTTCGATAAATAATCCAAATCATTAAACCGTTTTGGCACCAATTGCTAGTGAACGTACCGTCTCAATACTGTTGCATAACGTTGTAGACAGATTCAGAACGGGAATTCGCACATGAATGTATCATTGTATAATGTAGGTGTGAAGAATGCACGGTACATATGTGAACTGATTCTTAACACAGACTGACGGCTTGATGCATTGAGGGAGAAAAAGACAGACTGAAATAAAATGCATAAGTATGACCTACACCCCCGGTGAAAACAATCAGCCCGTAAACATTTTCAGACGGCAAGAACGAAACATTATCATTGTGATCTTTGGGATGACGTACATATGATTTTGGTGTGAGGCGATTAGCAGGTAAACATGGAGTGCTAGTTTGCCTAGTTCTGATGCGACATGGATTTGTCACATTTTTCCCATTTTTCCAAAACATCTGTCAATTATAAATGCATATTTGCATGCTTCTCCGTAGCACAAATCAAGCACGGACAATA